>JAJEKV010000894.1:0-69964 GCA_021234155.1 Isoetes taiwanensis
AAAAGATCAAAGCTTGCAACAAAGAATTCCAATGGGCTTACTCGCCAAAATCCAATGGCCTATGCAGGTGTCGAACCTCGACCAGCCAGCCGTTATTAGCACGACGCTCTAACCAACTGAGCTAATAGGTCTGAAGATTGAAGTACATTTTTCTAACCTCTCCAAGTGTTTTATACCAAGATGCGTTTTGTTACTTTTTTGACATCTCAAGAAGAAACTAAAACAATGATGGTGACAACATGAAATGCATTACTACGAAGTTGCAAAGCAAAGTGAGTGTGTGAAAGTCTAGATTACCACTAGTATTTAAAAAACTAAAGTGGCCTCGTAGATCCAAACAACTAAGATGTTGAAGAAAAACTTCAGATAAGATTAATATTGAAACCCCAAATCCTTATCTAACACAATGAATCTTTTTTTTGTGAAACCATACCTATTTTATTGACGAAGCGATTGCCAAGTTCCTAACTCTTAAAAAGATCAAAGCTTGCAACAAAGAATTCCAATGGGCTTACTCGCCAAAATCTAATGGCCTATGCAGGTGTCGAACCTGCGACCTTCGCGTTATTAGCACGACGCTCTAACCAACTGAGCTAATAGGCCTAAAGATTGAAAGCTGCATTTTTCTAACCTCTCCAAGTGTTTTATACGACATGCAGTGTTGTTATTTTTTTTTTGACATCTCGCGAAGAACACGAAACAATGATGCTGACAACATGAAATGCATTACTACGAGTTGCAAAGCAAGTGAGTGTGTGAAAGTCTAGATTACCACTAGTTTTTAAAAAACTAAAGTGGCCTCGTAGATCCAAACAACTAAGATGTTGAAGAAAAACTTCAGATAAGATTAATATTGAAACCCCAAATCCTTATCTAACACAATGAATCTTTTTTTTGTGAAACCATACCTATTTTATTGACGAAGCGATTGCCAAGTTCCTAACTCTTAAAAAGATCAAAGCTTGCAACAAAGAATTCCAATGGGCTTACTCGCCAAAATCTAATGGCCTATGCAGGTGTCGAACCTGCGACCTTCGCGTTATTAGCACGACGCTCTAACCAACTGAGCTAATAGGCCTGAAGATTGGAAGCTGCATTTTTCTAACCTCTCCAAGTGTTTTATACGGCATGCAGTTTTGTTACTTTTTTTGACATCTCGCGAAGAACACGAAACAATGATGCTGACAACATGAAATGCATTACTACGAGTTGCAAAGCCAGTGAGTGTGTGAAAGTCTAGATTACCACTAGTTTTTAAAAACTAAAGTGGCCTCGTAGATCCAAACAACTAAGATGTTGAAGAAAAACTTCAGATAAGATTAATATTGAAACCACAAATCCTTATCTAACACAATGAATCTTTTTTTTTTTTTTTTTGTGAAACCATACCTATTTTATTGACGAAGCGATTGCCAAGTTCCTAACTCTTAAAAAGATCAAAGCTTGCAACAAAGAATTCCAATGGGCTTACTCGCCAAAATCCAATGGCCTATGCAGGTGTCGAACCTGCGACCTTCGCGTTATTAGCACGACGCTCTAACCAACTGAGCTAATAGGCCTGAAGATTGGAAGCTGCATTTTTCTAACCTCTCCAAGTGTTTTATACGGCATGAAGTTTTGTTACTTTTTTTGACATCTCGCGAAGAACACGAAACAACATGAAATGCATTACTACGAGTTGCAAAGCCAGTGAGCATGTGAAAGTCTAGATTACCACTTAGTTGAAGAAAAACTTCAGATAAGATTAATATTGAAACCACAAATCCTTATCTAACACAATGAATCTTTTTTTTGTGAAACCATACCTATTTTATTGACGAAGCGATTGCCAAGTTCCTAACTCTTAAAAAGATCAAAGCTTGCAACAAAGAATTCCAATGGGCTTACTCGCCAAAATCCAATGGCCTATGCAGGTGTCGAACCTGCGACCTTCGCGTTATTAGCACGACGCTCTAACCAACTGAGCTAATAGGCCTGAAGATTGAAGTCGCATTTTTCTAACCTCTCCAAGTGTTTTATACGGCATGCAGTTTTGTTACTTTTTTTGACATCTCGCGAAGAACACTAAACAATGATGTCGACAACATGAAATGCATTACTACGAAGTTGCAAAGCAAGTGAGTGTGTGAAAGTCTAGATTACCACTAGTTTTAAAAACTAAAGTGGCCTCAGATCCAAACAACTAAGATGTTGAAGAAAAACTTGGATAAGATTAATATTGAAACCCCAAATCCTTATCTAACACAATGAATCTTTTTTTTGTGAAACCATACCTATTTTATTGACGTTTATTGCCAAGTTCCTAACTCTTAAAAAGATCAAAGCTTGCAACAAAGAATTCCAATGGGCTTTTCGGCCAAAATCCAATGGCCTATGCGTGTGTCGAAACCCGCGACCTTCAGCGTTATTAGCACGACGCTCTAACCAAATGAGCTAATAGGCTGAAGATTGAAAGGTGCATTTTTCTAACCTCTCCAAGTGTTTTATACGGCACATGCAGTTTTGTTACTTTTTTGACATCTCAAGAACAACTAAACAATGATGTCGACAACATGAAATGCATTACTACGAGTTGCAAAGCCAGTGAGTATGTGAAAGTCTAGATTACCACTAGTTTTTAAAAGACTAAAGTGGCCTCGTAGATCCAAACAACTAAGATGTTGAAGAAAAACTTCAGATAAGATTAATATTGAAACCACAAATCCTTATCTAACACAATGAATCTTTTTTTTGTGAAACCATACCTATTTTATTGACGAAGCGATTGCCAAGTTCCTAACTCTTAAAAAAGAATCAAAGCTTGCAAAAAAAGAATTCCAATGGGCTTACTTCGCCAAAATCCAATGGCCTATGTAAAGTGTCGAAACCAGCGACCAGCTATTATTAGCACGACGCTCTAACCAACCGAGCTAATAGGCTCGAAGATTGGAAGTGCGATTTTTCTAACCTCTCCAAGTGTTTTATATATAAACATGCGCTTTTTGTTACTTTTTTTGACATCTGGTTGAAGAACAAAAAAACAATGATGCTGACAACATGAAATGCATTACTACGAGTTGCAAAGCAAGTGAGTGTGTGAAAGTCTAGATTACCACTAGTTTTTAAAAACTAAAGTGGCCTCGTAGATCCAAACAACTAAGATGTTGAAGAAAAACTTCAGATAAGATTAATATTGAAACCACAAATCCTTATCTAACACAATGAATCTTTTTTTTGTGAAACCATACCTATTTTATTGACGAAGCGATTGCCAAGTTCCTAACTCTTAAAAAGAATCAAAGCTTGCAACAAAGAATTCCAATGGGCGGGCTTTCGCCAAAATCCAATGGCCTATGTGTTGAACGCGACCTTTCGTTATTAGCACGACGCTCTAACCAACCGAGCTAATAGGCCCAAGATTGAAGTCGCATTTTTCTAACCTCTCCAAGTGTTTTATTTGGCATGCGCTTTTTTTTTTTTTTGACATCTCGCGAAGAACACTAAAAACAATGATGCTGACAACATGAAATGCATTACTACGAGTTGCAAAGCAAGTGAGTGTGTGAAAGTCTAGATTACCACTAGTTTTTAAAAGACTAAAGTGGCCTCGTAGATCCAAACAACTAAGATGTTGAAGAAAAACTTCAGATAAGATTAATATTGAAACCCCAAATCCTTATCTAACACAATGAATCTTTTTTTTGTGAAACCATACCTATTTTATTGACGAAGCGATTGCCAAGTTCCTAACTCTTAAAAAGATCAAAGCTTGCAACAAAGAATTCCAATGGGCTTACTCGCCAAAATCCAATGGCCTATGCAGGTGTCGAACCTGCGACCTTTGCGTTATATTAGCACGACGCTTCAAACCAACCGAGCTAATAGGCACGAAGATTGAAGTCGCGCATTTTTCTAACCTCTCCAAGTGTTTTTATATGGCATGTTTTTGTTATTTTTTTGACATCTCGCATGGAAGAACACTTAAACAATGATGCCGACAACATGAAATGCATTACTACGAGTTGCAAAGCAAGTGAGTGTGTGAAAGTCTAGATTACCACTAGTTTTAAAAACTAAAGTGGCCTCGTAGATCCAAACAACTAAGATGTTGAAGAAAAACTTGAGGATAAGATTAATATTGAAACCCCAAATCCTTATCTAACACAATGAATCTTTTTTTTTGTGAAACCATACCTATTTTATTGACGGCGATTGCCAAGTTCCTAACTCTTAAAAAGATCAAAGCTTGCAACAAAGAATTCCAATGGGCTTACTCGCCAAAAATCCAATGGCCTATGGTGTCGAAACTGCCGCGACCCAGCGTTATATTAGCACGACGCTCTAACCAATCGAGCTAATAGGCCTGAAGATTGAAGTCTGCATTTTTCTAACCTCTCCAAGTGTTTTATATGACATGCGTTTTGTTATTTTTTTGACATCTCGAAGAACACTAAACAATGATGTCGACAACATGAAATGCATTACTACGAAGTTGCAAAGCCCGGTGAGTATGTGAAAGTCTAGATTACCACTAGTTTTTAAAAAACTAAAGTGGCCTCATAGATCCAAACAACTAAGATGTTGAAAAAACTTGGATAAGATTAATATTGAAACCACAAATCCTTATCTAACACAATGAATCTTTTTTTTGTGAAACCATACCTATTTTATTGACGAAGCGATTGCCAAGTTCCTAACTCTTAAAAAGAACAAAGCTTGCAACAAAGAATTCCAATGGGCTTACTCGCCAAAATCCAATGGCCTATATGCTTTGAAAGTGTGGCCTTAAATTATTAAGACCTTTCTAATTATTAGCACGACGCCTAACCAAACCGAAAGCTAATAGGCCTGAAGATTGAAGCTGCATTTTTCTAACCTCTCCAAGTGTTTTATACCAAGCATGCGGTTTTGTTACTTTTTTTGACATCTCGCGAAGAACACGAAACAATGATGCTGACAACATGAAATGCATTACTACGAGTTGCAAAGCCAGTGAGTATGTGAAAGTCTAGATTACCACTAGTTTTTAAAAGACTAAAGTGGCCTCGTGAGATCCAAACAACTAAGATGTTGAAGAAAAAACTTGATAAGATAAGATTAATATTGAAACCACAAATCCTTATCTAACACAATGAATCTTTTTTGTGAAACCATACCTATTTTATTGAAAGCCATTGCCAAGTTCCTAACTCTTAAAAAAGATCAAAGCTTGCAACAAAGAATTCCAATGGGCTTACTCTAATTAGAAATAGGCAAAATCTAATCAATGGCCTATCATGCGGAAGAGGTTTTTGTTACTTTTTTCGAATCAGAAGAACCTTATTATTAGCACGACAGTCTAGAGATTACCACTAGTTTTAAAAACTAAAACCAACCAAAGCTAATAGGCCTCGAAAGATTTGAAGACATTTTTCTAACCTCTCCAATCCTATTTTTTATCATGGCATGCGCTTTTGTTTTTTTTTTTTGACATCTCAAGAAGAACAAAAACAATGATGTCGTTTTTATAAACATGAAATGCATTACTACGAAGTTGCAAAGCCAAGTGAGTGTGTGAAAGTCTAGATTACCACTAGTTTTTTAAAAAAAAAAAGTGGCCTCATAGATCCAAACAACTAAGATGTTGAAGAAAAACTTGATGATAAGATTAATATTGAAACCACAAATCCTTATCTAACACAATGAATCTTTTTTTTGTGAAACCATACCTATTTTATTGTAAGCGATTGCCAAGTTCCTAACTCTTAAAAAAGAACAAAGCTTGCAACAAAGAATTCCAATGGGCTTACTCGCCAAAATCCAATGGCCTATGCGGTGTTTGCGACCTTATCGTTATTAGCACGACGCTCTAACCAACCCGAGCTAATAGGCCTGAAGATTGAAGTTTGATTTTTCTAACCTCTCCAAGTGTTTTTATCCACGGCATGTAGTTTTTTGTTACTTTTTGACATCTCGCGAAGAACAAAAACAATGATCGACAACATGAAATGCATTACTACGAAGTTGCAAAGCGCCTTTGAGTATGTGAAAGTCTAGATTACCACTAGTTTTTAAAAACTAAAGTGGCCTCGTAGATCCAAACAACTAAGATGTTGAAGAAAAACTTCAGATAAGATTAATATTGAAACCACAAATCCTTATCTAACACAATGAATCTTTTTTTTTTGTGAAACCATACCTATTTTATTGACGGCGATTGCCAAGTTCCTAACTCTTAACATCCATAAAAGATCAAAGCTTGCAACAAAGAATTCCAATGGGCTTACACTTTCGCCAAAATCCAATGGCCTATCGAGGTGTCGTAACCTGCGACCTTCAAACGTTATTAGCACGACGCTCTAACCAACCGAGCTAATAGGCCCCAAGATTGAAAATGCTATTTTTCTAACCTCTCCAAGTGTTTTATACTAACATGCGGCATTTTGTTATTTTTTTGACATCTCAAGAAAGAACACTAAACAATGATGCGACAACATGAAATGCATTACTACGAGTTGCATAAAAGCAAAGTGAGTATGTGAAAGTCTAGATTACCACTAGTTTTTAAAAGACTAAAGTGGCCTCGTAGATCCAAACAACTAAGATGTTGAAGAAAAACTTCAGATAAGATTAATATTGAAACCACAAATCCTTATCTAACACAATGAATCTTCTTTTTGTGAAACCATACCTATTTTATTCTCCAAGTGATTGCCAAGTTCCTAACTCTTAAAAGAAAACAAAGCTTGCAACAAAGAATTCCAATGGGCTTACTCACCAAAAATCCAATGGCCTATCTAACCCGGCGACCTTGAGCAATATTAACCTTGCGACCTTAGGGGAAAAGATTAGAATACATTTTTCTAACGCTCCAAAACCAAAAGATGCGTTTTGTTACTTAGACATCTCTTCCAAAGAATTGATAGACAACATGAAATAACCCTCCAAGTGTTTTATATGTGAAAGTCTACACTAGTTAAAGAAAAGATATAAAGTGGCCTTTTCCAAACAACTAAGATGTTGAAGAAAAATGGATAAAGATTAATACTAAACAATCCTTATGATGAATGACAAACATGAAATGCATTATTTTATTCAAAAAGTTGCAAATGCCAAGTGAGTGTGTGAAAAGTCAATAGATTACCATCTAGCCTATTAAAAAACTAGCTATTGGCAAACTAGTGCAACCAACCGAGCTAATATCCAAACAACTAAGATGTTGAAGAAAACTTTTTTTACTTTTTAATATGAAGAACCCCAAACAATGATCTGACAACACAATGATTATCTAAATTTTCTTTTTTTGTGAAACCATTACCACTATTTTAAAAATTAAAGTGGCTCAAGATCCAAACAACTTAAAAAGATGTTGAACAAAAAATTTTTTGTAGGATAAGATTAATATTGAAACCAAAATCCTTAATGGCAATGAATCTTTTTTGTGAAACCATACCTATTTTATTGAGAATTTGCCAAGTTCCTAACTCTTAAAAAAGATCCTTAGGCAAAAAAGAATTGGAATGGCCTTTTTAGCCTAACCTATCCATTTTAAAAAGTCATGCGCTTTTGTTACTTTTTGACAGTTCATCTACAAGAACACTAAACAATGATTTTGCCAAGAACACGTAAAACAACATGAAGACAACATGAAATGCATTTTACGAATTTGCAAAGCCGGTGAGTATGTGAAAGTCTAGATTACCACTAGTTTTAAAAGACTAAAGTGGCCTCATAGATCCAAACAACTAAGATGTTGAAGAAAAACTTCGTGATAAGATTAATATTGAAACCCCAAATCCTTATCTAACACAATGAATCTTTTTTTTGTGAAACCATACCTATTTTATTGATTGAAGGAAATTGCCAAGTTCCTAACTCTTAAAAAGAACAAAGCTTGCAACAAAAGAATTCCAATGGGCTTACTCGCCAAAATCCAATGGCCTATGCATGGTGTCGAACCTCGCGACCTTCGCGTTATTAGCACGACGCTCTAACCAACTGAAGCTAATAGGCCGAAGATTGAAGGCGCATTTTTCTAACCTCTCCAAGTGTTTTATACCAAGATGCGCTTTTGTTTTTTTTGACATCTCGCTTGGAAGAAACAAAACAATGATCTTCGACAACATGAAATGCATTACTACGAAGTTGCAAAGCAAGTGAGTGTGTGAAAGTCTAGATTACCACTAGTTTTTAAAAACTAAAGTGGCCTCGTAGATCCAAACAACTAAGATGTTGAAGAAAAACTTGTTTGATAAGATTAATATTGAAACCCCAAATCCTTATCTAACACAATGAAAATTTTTTTTGTGAAACCATACCTATTTTATTTGACGATTGCCAAGTTCCTAACTCTTAAAAAGATCAAAGCTTGCAACAAAAGAATTCCAATGGGCTTACTCGCCAAAATCCAATGGCCTATGCTCATGGTGTCGAACCTCGCGACCTTGAGTTATTAGCACGACGCTCTAACCAACCGAGCTAATAGGCCGAAGATTGGAAGTGCATTTTTCTAACCTCTCCAAGTGTTTTATACGGCATGCAGTTTTGTTACTTTTTTTGACATCTCGCAAGAAGAACTAAAACAATGATGTTGACAACATGAAATGCATTACTACGAAGTTGCAAAGCAAGTGAGTATGTGAAAGTCTAGATTACCACTAGTTTTAAAAGACTAAAGTGGCCTCGTAGATCCAAACAACTAAGATGTTGAAGAAAAACTTCGTGATAAGATTAATATTGAAACCACAAATCCTTATCTAACACAATGAATCTTTTTTTTGTGAAACCATACCTATTTTATTGACGAAGCGATTGCCAAGTTCCTAACTCTTAAAAAAGAACAAAGCTTGCAACAAAGAATTCCAATGGGCTTACTCGCCAAAAATCCAATGGCCTATGCAGTGTCGAACCCGGCGACCTTAGGCGTTATTAGCACGACGCTCTAACCAACCGAGCTAATAGGCCCGAAGATTGAGGCTTTTGCATTTTTCTAACCTCTCCAAGTGTTTTTATACGGCATGCGTTTTGTTACTTTTTTTGACATCTCGAAGAACAAAAAAACAATGATGCTGACAACATGAAATGCATTACTACGAAGTTGCAAAGCCAGTGAGTATGTGAAAGTCTAGATTACCACTAGTTTTTAAAAGACTAAAGTGGCCTCGTAGATCCAAACAACTAAGATGTTGAAGAAAAACTTCGAGGATAAGATTAATATTGAAACCACAAATCCTTATCTAACACAATGAATCTTTTTTTGTGAAACCATACCTATTTTATTGACGGCGATTGCCAAGTTCCTAACTCTTAAAAAGAACAAAGCTTGCAACAAAGAATTCCAATGGGCTTACTTTCGCCAAAATCCAATGGCCTATTGTGTCGAACCGCGACCTTCGCTAATTATTAGCACGACTTCTAACCAACCGAGCTAATAGGCCTGAAGATTGAAGTCGCATTTTTCTAACCTCTCCAAGTGTTTTTTATACGGCATGCGTTTTTGTTACTTTTTTTGACATCTCGCAAGAACATTTAAAACAATGATGTCGACAAACATGAAATGCATTACTACGAAGTTGCAAAGCCGGTGAGTGTGTGAAAGTCTAGATTACCACTAGTTTTTAAAAACTAAAGTGGCCTCAGAGATCCAAACAACTAAGATGTTGAAAAAAAAAAAAACTTCAGATAAGATTAATATTGAAACCCCAAATCCTTATCTAACACAATGAATCTTTTTTTTTTTGTGAAACCATACCTATTTTATTGACGGGCGATTGCCAAGTTCCTAACTCTTAAAAGAACAAAGCTTGCAACAAAGAATTCCAATGGGCTTTTCGCCAAAATCTAATGGCCTATATGTGTGTCGAACCCTGCGACCTTAGCGTTATTAGCACTTTGACGGCTCTAACCAACCGAGCTAATAGGCCGAAGATTGGAAGTCGCATTTTTCTAACCTCTCCAAGTGTTTTATACGGCATGCAGTTTTGTTTTTTTTTTGACATCCGAAGAATGTTTTAAACAATGATGCCGACAACATGAAATGCATTACTACTGAAGTTGCAAAGCAAGTGAGTGTGTGAAAGTCTAGATTACCACTAGTTTTTAAAAAACTAAAGTGGCCTCGTAGATCCAAACAACTAAGATGTTGAAGAAAAACTTCAGATAAGATTAATATTGAAACCCCAAATCCTTATCTAACACAATGAATCTTTTTTTTGTGAAACCATACCTATTTTATTCTTAAAAAGATCAAAGCTTGCAACAAAGAATTCCAATGGGCTTACTCGCCAAAATCCAATGGCCTATGCGGTGTCTAAACCTGCGGGCGTTATTAGCACATGACGCTCTAACCAACTGAGCTAATAGGCCTCAAGATTGGAAGTCGATTTTTCTAACCTCTCCAAGTGTTTTATACGGCATGATGCGCTTTGTTACTTTTTTGACATCTCGCGAAGAATTTAAACAATGATGTCGACAACATGAAATGCATTACTACGAGTTGCAAAGCCAAGTGAGTGTGTGAAAGTCTAGATTACCACTAGTTTTTAAAAACTAAAGTGGCGTCAGAGATCCAAACAACTAAGATGTTGAAGAAAAACTTCGTGATAAGATTAATATTGAAACCCCAAATCCTTATCTAACACAATGAATCTTTTTTTTGTGAAACCATACCTATTTTATTGACGAAGCGATTGCCAAGTTCCTAACTCTTAAAAAGAACAAAGCTTGCAACAAAGAATTCCAATGGGCTTACTGCGCCAAAATCCAATGGCCTATGCAGTGTCGAACCTGCGACCTCAGCGCTAAATTAGCACGACGCATTCTAACCAACCGAGCTAATAGGCCTAAAGATTGGAAGCTGCATTTTTCTAACCTCTCCAAGTGTTTTATACGGCATGCAGTTTTGTTACTTTTTTTGACATCTCTTGAAGAACACCTAAACAATGATGCCGACAACATGAAATGCATTACTACGAAGTTGCAAAAGCAAGTGAGTGTGTGAAAGTCTAGATTACCACTAGTTTTTAAAAACTAAAGTGGCCTCAGAGATCCAAACAACTAAGATGTTGAAGAAAAACTTGAGATAAGATTAATATTGAAACCCCAAATCCTTATCTAACACAATGAATCTTTTTTTTGTGAAACCATACCTATTTTATCATTTGTTAAGCGATTGCCAAGTTCCTAACTCTTAAAAAGATCAAAGCTTGCAACAAAGAATTCCAATGGGCTTACTCCGCCAAAATCCAATGGCCTATGCAAGTGTCGAATTTGCGACCTTCACAAGTTATTAGCACGACGCGCCTAACCAACTGAAGCTAATAGGCCTAAAGATTGAAAGCTGCATTTTTCTAACCCTCCAAGTATTTTATACCATGCGCTTTTTTTTGTTTTTTTTGACATCTTCCAAGAACACTAAACAATGATGTTGACAACATGAAATGCATTACTACGAAGTTGCAAAGCCAAGTGAGTGTGTGAAAGTCTAGATTACCACTAGTTTTAAAAACTAAAGTGGCCTCGTAGATCCAAACAACTAAGATGTTGAAGAAAAACTTCAGATAAGATTAATATTGAAACCACAAATCCTTATCTAACACAATGAATCTTTTTTTGTGAAACCATACCTATTTTATTGAAGCGATTGCCAAGTTCCTAACTCTTAAAAAAGATCAAAGCTTGCAACAAAGAATTCCAATGGATTTCGCCAAAATCCAATGGCCTATGCGGTGTGTCGAAACTGCGACCTTCGCATTATTAGCACGATGCCTAACCAACCGAAGCTAATAGGCCTCGAAGATTGGAAGCTGCATTTTTCTAACCTTCCAAGTATTTTATATGGCATGCGCTTTGTTACTTTTTTTGACAAAGAACATAAAAACAATGATGCCGACAACATGAAATGCATTACTACGAAGTTGCAAAGCAAGTGAGTATGTGAAAGTCTAGATTACCACTAGTTTTTAAAAACTAAAGTGGCCTCAGAGATCCAAAACAACTAAGATGTTGAAGAAAATCTTCAATAAGATTAATATTGAAACCCCAAATCCTTATCTAACACAATGAATCTTTTTTTGTGAAACCATACCTATTTTATTGACGGCTGATTGCCAAGTTCCTAACTCTTAAAAAAGATCAAAGCTTGCAACAAAGAATTCCAATGGGCTTACTCGCCTAAAATCCAATGGCCTATGTAGTGTCAAACAATGACCTTCGTTATTAGCACGAGCTCTAACCAACTGAGCTAATAGGCCCGAAGAAAGTCGCATTTTTCTAACCTCTCCAAGTGTTTTATTGTGCATGCGGTTTTGTTACTTTTTTGACATCTCGCAAGAACACGAAACAATGATGCCGACAACATGAAATGCATTACTACGAGTTGCAAAAGCAAGTGAGTGTGTGAAAGTCTAGATTACCACTAGTTTTTAAAAGACTAAAGTGGCCTCATAGATCCAAACAACTAAGATGTTGAAGAAAAACTTCAGATAAGATTAATATTGAAACCCCAAATCCTTATCTAACACAATGAATCTTTTTTGAAAAACCTATTTTATTGCAAAATTTGCCAAGTTCCTAACTTTAAAAAAAATCAAAGCTTGCAAAAAAAAGAATTCCAATGGGCTTACTTCAGCCAAAATCCTTTGGCCATCAGTGTTTAAAAATCTTCCACCTAAAATTATTTTTGAAACCGAGCTAATAAACTCAAAAGCCAACATTTTTCTAACCTCTCCAAGTATTTTATAGCGATGCATGCTTGCATTTTTTGAAATGCATCCGACAACATGAAATGCATTACTACGAATGCAAAAAGGTGTGTGAAAGTCTAGATTACCACTAGTTTTAAAAAACTAAAGTGGCCTAATGAGATCCAAACAACTAAGATGTTGAAGAAAAACTTCTTTGATAAGATTAATATTGAAACCACAAATCCTTATCTAACACAATGAATCTTTTTTTGTGAAACCATACCTATTTTATTGATTTGCCGATTGCCAAGTTCCTAACTCTTAAAAAAGATCAAAGCTTGCAACAAAGAATTCCAATGGGCTTACTCTCACGCCAAAATCCAATGGCCTATGCAGTGTCTTCTAACCAGTATATTAGCACGACAAACCAAAGGAGCTAATAGGCCTGAAGGATTGGAAGTCGCATTTTCTAACCTCTCCAAGTGTTTTATACCAAGATGCAGTTTTGTTACTTTTTTTGACATCTCGCGAAGAACACTAAACAATGATGTTGACAACATGAAATGCATTACTACGAGTTGCAAAAGCAAGTGAGTGTGTGAAAGTCTAGATTACCACTAGTTTTAAAAGACTAAAGTGGCCTCAGAGATCCAAACAACTAAGATGTTGAAGAAAAAAGATAAGATTAATATTGAAACCACAAATCCTTATCTAACACAATGAATCTTTTTTTTGTGAAACCATACCTATTTTATTGACAAAGCGATTGCCAAGTTCCTAACTCTTTAAAAGATCAAAGCTTGCAACAAAGAATTCCAATGGGCTTTTAAGCCAAAAATCCAATGGGTTGGTGTCGAGTTTGCGACCTTCAAGTATTAGCACGACGCTTCTAACCAACCAAATGAGCTAATAGGCCTAAAGATTGGAAGCCTGCATTTTTCTAACCTCTCCAAGTGTTTTATACTGCATGCAGTTTTGTTACTTTTTTTGACATCTCGCGAAGAACATGTAAACAATGATACGACAACATGAAATGCATTACTACGAAGTTGCAAAAGCAATTGAGTGTGTGAAAGTCTAGATTACCACTAGTTTTTAAAAAACTAAAGTGGCCTCGTAGATCCAAACAACTAAGATGTTGAAGAAAAAATGATAAGATTAATATTGAAACCCCAAATCCTTATCTAACACAATGAATCTTTTTTGTGAAACCATACCTATTTTATTGACGGATGCGATTGCCAAGTTCCTAACTCTTAAAAAAATCAAAGCTTGCAACAAAGAATTCCAATGGGCTTACTCGCCAAAATCCAATGGCCTATGCGTGTGTCGATTCCGCGACCTTCAATTATTAGCACGACGGTTCTAACCAACCGAGCTAATAGGCAACCAAGATTGAAGTCGCGATTTTTCTAACCTCTCCAAGTGTTTTATTTTATAACCAAGATTGAATTTGTTACTTTTTTGACATCTCAAGAAGAATTTTAAACAATGATGTCGACAACATGAAATGCATTACTACGAAGTTGCAAAGCAAGTGAGTGTGTGAAAGTCTAGATTACCACTAGTTTTAAAAGACTAAAGTGGCCTCGTAGATCCAAACAACTAAGATGTTGAAGAAAACTTTCGATAAGATTAATATTGAAACCCCAAATCCTTATCTAACACAATGAATCTTTTTTTGTGAAACCATACCTATTTTATTGACGGCGATTGCCAAGTTCCTAACTCTTAAAAAGATCAAAGCTTGCAACAAAGAATTCCAATGGGCTTACACGGCCAAAATCCAATGGCCTATGCAGTGTCGAAACGCTGACCTTTATCCGCGTTATTAGCACGACGCTTCCAACCAACCGAGCTAATATCCTCAAGATTGAAGCCATTTTTCTAACCTCTCCAAGTGTTTTATATGGCATGCGTTTTGTTATTTTTTGACATCTCGCCCAAAAAACAATGAAACAAACATGAAATGCATTACTAATGAAAAAAGCAAGTGAGTATGTGAAAGTCTAGATTACCACTAGTTTTAAAAACTAAAGTGGCCTCGTGAGATCCAAACAACTAAGATGTTGAAGAAAAACTTCGTGATAAGATTAATATTGAAACCACAAATCCTTATCTAACACAATGAATCTTTTTTTGTGAAACCATACCTATTTTATTGACTAAACATTGCCAAGTTCCTAACTCTTAAAAAGAATAAAGCTTGCAACAAAAGAATTCCAATGGGCTTACTCGCCAAAAATCCAATGGCCTATGCGGTGTCGAACCCGCGACCTGACCTTCAATTATTAGCACGACGCCTAACCAACCGAGCTAATAGGCCTGAAGATTGAAAGTTGCATTTTTCTAACCTCTCCAAGTGTTTTATACAAGATGTAGTTTTGTTACTTTTTTTGACATCTGGCAAGAAACTAAAAACAATGATGTCGACAACATGAAATGCATTACTACGAAGTTGCAAAGCAAGTGAGTGTGTGAAAGTCTAGATTACCACTAGTTTTTAAAAAACTAAAGTGGCCTCGTAGATCCAAACAACTAAGATGTTGAAGAAAAACTTTGGGATAAGATTAATATTGAAACCACAAATCCTTATCTAACACAATGAATCTTCTTGTTGTGAAACTCTTAAAAAGATCAAAGCTTGCAACAAAGAATTCCAATGGGCTTACTCGCCAAAATCCAATGGCCTATGCAGGTGTCGAACCTGCGACCTCTAACCAACTGAGCTAATAGGCCTGAAGATTGAAAGCTGCATTTTTCTAAGCTCTCCAAGTGTTTTATACGGCATGCGGTTTTTGTTTTTTTTTTGACATCTCAAGAACACCTAAACAATGATGCTGACAACATGAAATGCATTACTACGAGTTGCAAAGCCAGTGAGTATGTGAAAGTCTAGATTACCACTAGTTTTTAAAAGACTAAAGTGGCCTCGTAGATCCAAACAACTAAGATGTTGAAGAAAAACTTCAGATAAGATTAATATTGAAACCACAAATCCTTATCTAACACAATGAATCTTTTTTTTGTGAAACCATACCTATTTTATTGACGAAGCGATTGCCAAGTTCCTAACTCTTAAAAAGACCAAAGCTTGCAACAAAGAATTCCAATGGGCTTACTCGCCAAAATCTAATGTCCTATGAAGGTGTCGAACCTGCGAACTTCGCTTTATTAGCACGACGCTCTAACCAACTGAGCTAATAGGCCTGAAGATTGAAAGCTGCATTTTTCTAACCTCTCCAAGTGTTTTATATCGGATGCGCTTTGTTTTTTTTTTGACATCTCGAAGAACACGAAACAATGATGTCGACAACATGAAATGCATTACTACGAAGTTGCAAAGCATGTGAGTGTGTGAAAGTCTAGATTACCACTAGTTTTTAAAAGACTAAAGTGGCCTCGTAGATCCAAACAACTAAGATGTTGAAGAAAAACTTCAGATAAGATTAATATTGAAACCCCAAATCCTTATCTAACACAATGAATCTTTTTTTTGTGAAACCATACCTATTTTATTGACGAAGCGATTGCCAAGTTCCTAACTCTTAAAAAGATCAAAGCTTGCAACAAAGAATTCCAATGGGCTTACTCGCCAAAATCCAATGGCCTATGTAGGTGTCGAACCTGCGACCAAGTTATTAGCAAACGACGCTCTAACCAACCGAGCTAATAGGGCCTAAGATTGAAGCTGCATTTTTCTAACCTCTCCAAGTGTTTTATACCTAGCATGCGCTTTGTTACTTTTTTTTGAGGACGAAGAACACTAAACAATGATGTCGACAACATGAAATGCATTACTACGAAGTTGCAAAGCAAGTGAGTGTGTGAAAGTCTAGATTACCACTAGTTTTTAAAAACTAAAGTGGCCTCGAGATCCAAACAACTAAGATGTTGAAGAAAAACTTCTGATAAGATTAATATTGAAACCCCAAATCCTTATCTAACACAATGAATCTTTTTTTGTGAAACCATACCTATTTTATTGACGGAAACGATTGCCAAGTTCCTAACTCTTAAAAAAAGATCAAAGCTTGCAACAAAGAATTCCAATGGGCTTACTCGCCAAAAATCTAATGGCCTATGTGTGGAACCCTGCGCTTAAGATATTAGCACGACGCCTAACCAATCGAGCTAATAGGCACAAGATTGAAGTCGATTTTTCTAACCTCTCCAAGTGTTTTATACAACATGCGCTTTTGTTACTTTTTTTTTTTGACATCTCGCTAAGAACACCTAAAACAATGATGCCACAACATGAAATGCATTACTACGAAGTTGCAAAGCCAAGTGAGTGTGTGAAAGTCTAGATTACCACTAGTTTTTAAAAGACTAAAGTGGCCTCAGAGATCCAAACAACTAAGATGTTGAAGAAAAACTTCGATAAGATTAATATTGAAACCACAAATCCTTATCTAACACAATGAATCTTTTTTTTTGTGAAACCATACCTATTTTATTGACGAAGCGATTGCCAAGTTCCTAACTCTAAAAAAAGAACAAAGCTTGCAACAAAGAATTCCAATGGGCTTACTCGCCAAAATCCAATGGCCTATGCGGTGTCATATGAAAACCTGCGACCAAGCTAAAAGTATTAGCACGACGCTCTAACCAACTGAGCTAATAGGATCAAAAGATTGAAAAGAATGATTTTTCTAACCTCTCCAAGTGTTTTTTATACGGCATGCGTTTTGTTATTTTTTTGACATCTCTAAGAACTTTAAACAATGATGCTGACAACATGAAATGCATTACTACGAGTTGCAAAGCCAGTGAGTATGTGAAAGTCTAGATTACCACTAGTTTTTAAAAAACTAAAGTGGCCTCGTAGATCCAAACAACTAAGATGTTGAAGAAAAACTTCAGATAAGATTAATATTGAAACCCCAAATCCTTATCTAACACAATGAATCTTTTTTTTGTGAAACCATACCTATTTTATTCTTAAAAAGATCAAAGCTTGCAACAAAGAATTCCAATGGGCTTACTCGCCAAAATCCAATGGCCTATGCAGGTGTCGAACCTGCGACCTTCGCGTTATTAGCACGACGCTCTAACCAACTGAGCTAATAGGCCTGAAGATTGGAAGCTGCATTTTTCTAACCTCTCCAAGTGTTTTTTATCTACATGCGTTTTGTTACTTTTTTTGACAGAGAAGAACACTTAAACAATGATCGACAACATGAAATGCATTACTACGAGTTGCAAAGCCAGTGAGTATGTGAAAGTCTAGATTACCACTAGTTTTTAAAAGACTAAAGTGGCCTCGTAGATCCAAACAACTAAGATGTTGAAGAAAAACTTCAGATAAGATTAATATTGAAACCCCAAATCCTTATCTAACACAATGAATCTTTTTTTTTGTGAAACCATACCTATTTTATTGACGGCGAATTGCCAAGTTCCTAACTCTTAAAAAGATCAAAGCTTGCAACAAAGAATTCCAATGGGCTTACTCGCCAAAATCCAATGGCCTATGCAGTGTGTCGCCAAGAACACTAAAACAATGATGCCGTATTAACATGAAATGCATTTTCGCTAATTATTAGCAAACGCTCTAACCAACCTGAGCTAATAGGGCCCAAGATTGAATCTGCATTTTTCTAACCTCTCCAACAAATTTTTATCTAACACAATACTTTTTTTTGTTACTTTTTTTGACATCTCGAGAAGAATAAACAATGAATGGACAACATGAAATGCATTACTCCACGAGTTGCAAAGCAAGTGTGTGTGTGTAAAAGTCTAGATTACCACTAGTTTTTAAAAAACTAAAGTGGCCTCCCCGATTGAAGATCCAAACAACTAAGATGTTGAAGAAAAACTTCGTGATAAGATTAATATTGAAACCACAAATCCTTATCTAACACAATGAATCTTTTTTGTGAAACCATACCTATTTTATTGACGGTTATTGCCAAGTTCCTAACTCTAAAAAAAAGATCAAAGCTTGCAACAAAGAATCCAATGGGCTTTACTCGCCAAAATCCAATGGCCTATGCGTTGTGTCGAACTCCTAAAAAAAACAAAGAATTTATTAGCACTTCGCCAAAATCCACGCTTCTAACCATTAGCACGAGCTAATAGGCAATAAAAAAAGATTGGAAGCTGCATTTTTCTAACCTCTCCAAGTGTTTTATATACGGCATGCAATTTTGTTACTTTTTTGACATCTCATGAAGAACACGTAAACAATGATGTTGACAACATGAAATGCATTACTACGAAGTTGCAAAGCCAAGTGAGTATGTGAAAGTCTAGATTACCACTAGTTTTAAAAGACTAAAGTGGCCTCATAGATCCAAACAACTAAGATGTTGAAGAAAAACTTGAGATAAGATTAATATTGAAACCACAAATCCTTATCTAACACAATGAATCTTTTTTTTTTGTGAAACCATACCTATTTTATTGACGGCGTTTGATTGCCAAGTTCCTAACTCTTAAAAAAGAACAAAGCTTGCAACAAAGAATTCCAATGGGCTTACTCGCCAAAAATCCAATGGCCTATGCAGTGTCGAACCGCGACCTTCGCGTTATTAGCACGACGCTTCTAACCAACCGAGCTAATAGGCACGAAGATTGAAGTCTTGCATTTTTCTAACCTCTCCAAGTGTTTTATACCGGCATGCGCTTTTGTTACTTTTTTTTGACATCTCGCTAAGAACAATTTAAACAATGATGTCGACAACATGAAATGCATTACTACGAAGTTGCAAAGCAAGTGAGTATGTGAAAGTCTAGATTACCACTAGTTTTTAAAAAACTAAAGTGGCCTCAGAGATCCAAACAACTAAGATGTTGAAGAAAAACTTCGATAAGATTAATATTGAAACCAAAATCCTTATCTAACACAATGAATCTTTTTTTGTGAAACCATACCTATTTTATTGAATAAGGACATTGCCAAGTTCCTAACTCTTAAAAAGAACAAAGCTTGCAACAAAGAATTCCAATGGGCTTACTCGCCAAAATCTAATGGCCTATGCGGTGTGTCGAACTCGACCTTCGGCAATATTAGCACGACGCTTTCTAACCATAGAAGCTAATAGGCCAAAGATTGAAGCTGATTTTTCTAACCCTCCAAGTGTTTTATTTGCATGATGAGTTTTGTTAATTTTTTTGACATGCAAGAACACTAAAACAATGATTTGAAATCATTACTAGAGTGTGGAAAGTCTAGATCACTAGTAAAAGTAAAATAGATAAGATGTTGAAGAAAAAAACATATAAGAAATTGAAACCACAAATCCTTATCTAACACCTTCTTCTAGAACAAAGCTTGTAAACAAAAAAACTAAAGTGGATGATCCAAAAACAACTAAGATGTTGAAGAAAAATTTTTACCTTAAGATTAATATTGAAACCACTAACCAACCTTATCTAACACAATGAAGATTTTTTTGTGAAAAACCATCTAAACAATGATTTCCAAACTTTTTAAAAGAATAAAGACTCTTGGAGATCCAAACAAAGAATTTGAAGAAAACCGCCAAAAAATAAGATTAATAAAAAAAAAGATCACCATTGCAACAAAAATAAAAAAAGTTAAAAAATTATGATTCTAACACAACTTCAACTAATAATAGGCCTTAGAATCCCTTTCTTTGAAGAAAAGAAACATTTTCAAAACCAATGCCTCCCACAATGAATCTTTTTTTGAAACCATACCTATAATTATTACCCCATTGCCAAGTTCCTAACTCTAAAAAGACCAAAGCTTTACCCAACACAATGGCTTTCGCCAAAAATTTTTTTTGACATAAATTAAAGAATCCCATAATAGGAAACAAAGAACCTCTCCAAGCGACAACATGTTACTTTTTTTTTGACATTACTAAACAATGAGCTAAACATGAAATGGCCTACGAGTTGCAAAGGTGTGTGAAAAGTGAAAGTCTAGATTACCACTAGTTTTTAAAAAACTAAAGTGGCCTTTTAGATCCAAACAACTAAGATGTTGAAGAAAAACTGGATAAGATTAATATTGAAACCCCAAATCCTTATCTAACACAATGAATTTTTTTTTGAAACCAATTTTAACTCTTAAAAAGGAACAAATATTTTTTTTACATGGCCTACCAAAAAGATTGCCAAGTTCTAAGTGTTAAAAAACAAAAAGCCAAAATTCCAATGCTAATTACAGAGAAAAATTAATCTCTCCAGAACACGAAATGAGTGATGTAAAAGACCTTCTAGCCATTAAACTTTAATTCCCAAACATTTAAAAACTAAAGTGGCCTATAGATCTAAACAACTAAGATGTTGAAGAAATAGGATTGAAGATTGATTGAAACAACCTTTTTTTGAAAACCTTATTTAACAAAATGCAATTTTGTTACCTATTTTTGACATCTTTGTCAACTGCTAATAGAAGAAATTTTGCTTTTTCTTCTCCTAAACAATGAACAAAGCTTTGCAAACATCTAAAAAGAACAAACAACAAATGCATTACTACGAAGGCAAAGCCAGTGAGTGTGAAAGTCTAGATTACCAAAGTTTTAAAACTAAAGTGGCCTCAGAGATTAAACAACTAAGATGTTGAATATTAAGAAGTGTCGGATTTATCTAACACAATGAATTTTTTTTTTGTGAAACCATACCTATTTTATTGACTTTTTTTGACAAGTTCAAGAAACTATTAAAAAAAAACAACAAGCATTGCAATGTAACAAATGTTGAAAGTCTAGACTTTAAAATCTAAGTTTTTAAAAACTCCAATGGCCTCTTCATCCTAAACAAACCTAACATGAAACCATTAAAACGAGTTGCAAAGATTGAGTATTGAAAGTCCAAACCACTTTTTAAAAAAATGTGGCTTTTTTGTGATCCAAAAAACCTATATTTTTAGAAAAACCTCTGATAAGATTATTATTGAAACCTTTTTGTTAAATTTTTGACATCAACAAAGAATTCCAAAACAATGATGATGTCCAAAACATGAAATGCGTTATTAAAATGTTGAAAAGCAAGTTTTTATCCACGCCTAACCAATGTGAGCTAAAAAAAGATTGACCAATAACCTCTCCAAGTATTTTAAAACTAAAATGCGCATATCATACTTTTTTTATGTTAAGAAATATTTAAAACAATGATCCCAGAAAACATGAAATGCATTACTACGACGGCAAGCAATGAGTTCATAAAGTTAGATTACCACTGGTTTTAAAAACTAAAAGATCCAAACAACTAAGATGTTGAAGAAAAACTTCGTGATAAGATTAATATTGAAACCCCAAATCCTTATCTAACACAATGAATTGAAACCATACCTATTTTTTAACGAAGTGATTGCCAAGTTCCTAATTCTTAAAAAGGACCAAAGCTTGCAACAAAAATCCAATGGGGCGCCAAAATTAAATGATGTCAAACCTAATGCAATTTGAATTAGCATCACAAAAGATAATATGCCCTAAGATTGGTCATTTTTAAAATTGTTAAACCGGCTTTTTTTAGAAAAACAACTAACAATGTTAAAAACAAAATGCATTAATATTGAAACCACATATCCCTTATCTGAACAAGATTGAATCTAGTTTTAAAACCATAACCATAGATAAATCCAACTAAGATTTTATAAGATTTAAGATTGAAACCACAAATCCTTCCTAACAACTTTTCAAATGTGAAAGTATCGCTAAGAACAAAAACAATGGCTTTCAAACATGAAATGCAAAGAATTCCAATGGGCTGTGAAAAAATGTGATGGCCTATGTTGTTTCAAACCTTGCCTCATAGATCCAAACCAACGAAGCTAATAAGAGATTGAAGAAGGGATTTTTCTAAGATTAATATGTTTTATACACAAATCCTTACAAAGCAATTTTGTTACTTTTTTTGACATCTAACAGAAAACAATCTTTTTTGAAATGCATACCCAAAGCCATGAGTGTGTGAAAGTCTAGATTACCACTAGTTTTTTTTCAAGATCCAAAACAACTAAGATGGAAAAAGAAACCCCAAATCCTTATCTAAACACAATGAATCTTTTTGTGAAACCATAATTTGCATTTGACAACATGAAACCAAAATACTCGAAAGGCTGAATCTTGATATTGCAAAAAACTAATGGCATTGTTTTGTTGAAAACTAACTGAAGTTTATTGATTAATTTTTGCAACACTTTCATTTCGCCAAAAAAAGATGGCCTGAAAAACAATATCTTTTAAGATTGAACCATACTATCGCATTTTTTCTAACCTTTTCAAAGGCTTTGTTTTATAAGATTATTTTGAAACCTCCAAGTCATGACCTTTTGTTGTTTTTTTGACATTATGAAATCTCAATCCTTTGGGAAACCTTCGCATTAAACAATGATGCCGACAACATGAAATGCATATTTACGAAAGTTGCAAAGCAAGTGAGTTGTGAAAGTCTAGATTACCACTAGTTTTAAAAGACTAAAGTGGCCTTATGAGATCCAAACAACTAAGATGTTGAAGAAAAACTTCGATAAGATTAATATTGAAACCACAAATCCTTATCTAACACAATGAATCTTTTTTTTTTGTGAAACCATACCTATTTTATTGACGTTTTTATTGCCAAGTTCCTAACTCTTAAAATCAAAAGCTTGCAACAAAGAATTCCAATGGGCTTTATCGCCAAAATCCAATGGCTATAGTGGTCACTTTCAACTTGCCGCGTTATTAGCACGACGCTCCAACCAACTCGAGCTAATAGGCCAAGAAGATTGGAAGTCGCATTTTTCTAACCTCTCCAAGTGTTTTAGCCACAAGATGCGTTTTGTTATTTTTTTGACATCTCAAGAACACCTAAACAATGATGTCCGACAACATGAAATGCATTACTACGAAGTTGCAAAGCAAGTGAGTGTGTGAAAGTCTAGATTACCACTAGTATTTAAAAACTAAAGTGGCCTCGTAGATCCAAACAACTAAGATGTTGAAGAAAAACTTCAGGATAAGATTAATATTGAAACCACAAATCCTTATCTAACACAATGAATTTTTTTTGTGAAACCATACCTATTTTTATTGACGGTGATTGCCAAGTTCCTAACTCTTAAAAAGAACAAAGCTTGCAACAAAGAATTCCAATCCTTACTTTCCAAAATCCAATGGCCTATGCAGTGTCAAACTAGAACGGCCACCTTCAAGGCTATTAGCACGACGCCTTCTAACCAATCGAGCTATAATAGGAAAAGATTGAAGTGTTTCAATTTTTCTAACCTCTCCAAGTAATGCTTTTGTTACTTTTTTGACATCTCTGCGAAGAAACAAAACAATGCAACAACATGAAATGGAAAAGGTAAAGCAAGTGAGTGTGAAAGTCTAGATTACCACTAGTTTTAAAAACTAAAGTGGCCTCAAAGATCCAAACAACTAAGATGTTGAAGAAAAACTTCGTGATAAGATTAATATTGAAACCCCAAATCCTTATCTAACACAATGAATCTTTTTTTTTGAAACCATACCTATTTTATTGACGCGTTGAAACCAATTCCAAAATATCAAGAACTTGATGCCAACAATGAAATGCATACTACGAGGCAAAGATTTTCCTTATACTGCCAAAATCCAATGGCCAAATGCTGAAAGTGTCGAAACTAAAGGGCCTACATTATTAGCACGACGCAAACAACCAACTGGAAGAAAAAGGCCAAAGATTGAAATTGCATTTTCTAACCTCTCCAAGTGTTTTAAATGATGATGCGTTTTGTTACTTTTTTTGACATCTCGCCAAGAAACTAAACAATGATGTAGTACAAACATGAAATGCATTACTACGAGTTGCAAAGAAATTGAGTGTGTGAAAGTCTAGATTACCACTAGTTTTTAAAAGACTAAAGTGGCCTCAGAGATCCAAACAACTAAGATGTTGAAGAAAACTTCGATAAGATTAATATTGAAACCCCAAATCCTTATCTAACACAATGAATCTTTTTTTTTGTGAAACCATACCTATTTTATACCAAGTTCCTAACTCTAAAAAAAGAACAAAGCTTGCAACAAAGAATTCCAATGGGCTTACAATGCCAAAAAATCCAATGGCATATCATGGTGTGTCGAACTCGCGACCTTTCATTATTAGCTAACCAAGGCTAATAGGCCTAAGATTGAAGAAGTGCATTTTTCTAACCTCTCCAAGTGTTTTATACGCAAGATGCGGTTTTGTTACTTTTTTTGACATCTCGCGAAGAAACACTAAAACAATGATGTCGACAACATGAAATGCATTACTACGAAGTTGCAAAGCAAGTGAGTATGTGAAAGTCTAGATTACCACTAGTTTTAAAAGACTAAAGTGGCCTCAGAGATCCAAAACAACTAAGATGTTGAAGAAAAACTTCAGATAAGATTAATATTGAAACCACAAATCCTTATCTAACACAATGAATCTTTTTTTTGTGAAACCATAATTTATTTTATCGACGGCCGATTGCCAAGTTCCTAACTCTTAAAAAGAACAAAGCTTGCAACAAAGAATTCCAATGGCTTTCCATGGCCAAATTTTTAAAAATCAGGTGTTTTAACTCCGCGAACCAAAGGCTTAACCAATGGGCTAATAGGCTCCAAGAAAATTTTTCTAATGGCCAAGTATGCATGCAGTTTTGTTATTTTTTGACGAACCTTCGAAACGCATTCAAACATGAAATGCATTATTATTAGTTGCAAAGCTTGAGAGTGTGAAAGTCTAGATTACCACCTAAAGTGGCCTCATAGATCCAAAACAACTAAGATGTTGAAGAAAACTTGATAAGATTTTTCAAACCTTATCTAACCAATGAAGAAACCATACCTATTTTTTACTATCAATCCTAAATCTTAGCTTGAAAAAAGAATTCCAATGGGCAAATCAAAATTTGTAACAAACTTTTTTGACAAGAATAGCAAAGAACACGTAAAAAATGATTTTTCTAACAACATGAAAATTATTATGAAAACGAGTCTGAAATTTCAAAAAAAGAAAGTTAGATTACCACTAGTTTTAAAAGGTAGGTTCCAAACAACTAAGATGTTGAAGAAAAAACGAGATAATATTAATATTGAAAAAAAAAGATAAGATTAATATTGAAACCACATCCTTTTCTTTTTTGTGAAACCATACCTATTTTATACATATCCCGTTCCTAACGAAAAAAAAGAACAACGCTTGCAACAAAGAATTCCATTTGATTTTTCCTATTCTCTTAAAAAGAAAAAGCTTTGCAACAAAGAATTCCAATATTTTTTGAAATCTTAAACAATGAATTCATGAAAATTCCACGAAACAATGCCTATGGTCTAGATTGCACTAGTTTTAAAAAAACTCAGAGATCCAAAACAAAAGATGTTGAAGAAAACATCATAAGATTTCTATTGAAACGGCATCTAACACAATGCCAAATCTTTATTTCTAACCTTATTTTAACCATGATTCCGTTCCTACCTAAGACCAAGATTGCAAATATGGCAAAAACCAATACCTGTCGATCCATGAGATTCATTAGGCCCTAAAGATTAAAGCTAATTTTTCCAAAATTTTTCCAAGATGTTTTATAGTTTATGGCTTTGTTATTTTTTTTTAAAACAATGATGCCGACAACATGAAATGCATTACTACGAAGTTGCAAAGCAAGTGAGTATGTGAAAGTCTAGATTACCACTAGTTTTTAAAAGACTAAAGTGGCCTCAGAGATCCAAACAACTAAGATGTTGAAGAAAAACTTCAGATAAGATTAATATTGAAACCACAAATCCTTATCTAACACAATGAATCTTTTTTTTGTGAAACCATACCTATTTTATTGGGACATTGCCAAGTTCCTAACTCTTAAAAAGAATCAAAGCTTGCAACAAAGAATTCCAATGGGCTTACTTCCAAAAATCCAATGGCCTATGCAGTGTGTGGCGACTATGCATTATTAGCAAATGTGAGATTCTAACCAACTGAAGCTAATAGGCTCTAAGATTGAATTTTGCATTTTTCTAACCTCTCCAAGTGTTTTATACCTTAAGATGCAGTTTTGTTATTTTTTGACATCTCGCTAAGAACACGTAAACAATGATGTCGACAACATGAAATGCATTACTACGAAGTTGCAAAGCGCTGAGTGTGTGAAAGTCTAGATTACCACTAGTTTTAAAAAAACTAAAGTGGCCTCAGAGATCCAAACAACTAAGATGTTGAAGAAAAACTTCAGATAAGATTAATATTGAAACCCCAAATCCCTTATCTAACACAATGAATCTTTTTTTGTGAAACCATACCTATTTTTATTTTATATGGCGATTGCCAAGTTCCTAACTCCCCAAAAAAAGATCAAAGCTTGCAACAAAGAATTCCAATGGGCTTTACTCGCCAAAAAATCCAATGGCCTATGCAGGTGTCGAATGCGAAAAATATTATTAGCACGACGCTCTAAACCAATCGAGCTTGAAGATTGAAAGCTGATTTTTCTAACCTCTCCAAGTGTTTTAAACATGAAGTTTTGTTACTTTTTTTGACAAGCTAAGAACACCTAAACAATGATCTTGATAACATGAAATGCATTACCGAGTTGCAAAGCCAAGTGAGTATGTGAAAGTCTAGATTACCACTAGTTTTTAAAAGACTAAAGTGGCCTCATAGATCCAAACAACTAAGATGTTGAAGAAAAACTTCGTGATAAGATTAATATTGAAACCCAAACCTTATCTAACACAATGAATCTTTTTTTTTGTGAAACCATACCTATTTTATTGAAGTTTAAACCAAGTTCCTAATATTAAAAAGAACAAAGCTTGCAACAACATGAAATTCCAATGGGCTTTTCCGCAAAAATCCAATGGCCTATTATGTGTTTAAATGCGACCTTCTTATTAGCACGACGCATTCTAACCAATCGAGCTTAATAGGCCTCAAGATTGAAGTGATTTTTCTAACCTCTCCAAGTGTTTTATACGGCATGCATCTTTTTGTTACTTTTTTGACATTAAGAACACATTAAATCTTGAAACAATGATGATGTTGACAACATGAAATGCATTACTACGAAGTTGCAAAAGTGGAGTGTGTGAAAGTAAGTGAGATTTGAAAGTCTAGATTACCACTAGTATTTAAAAAAACTAAAGTGGCCTCAAAGATCCAAACAACTAAGATGTTGAAGAAAAACCGCATAAGATTAATATTGAAACCCCCAAATCCTTATCTCCCAACACAATGAATCTTTTTTTGAAACCATACCCTTTATTTTATTACCACATTTAAAGACTGATGGCCAAGTTCCTAACTCTTAAAAAGATCAAAGCTTTCAACAACAAAGAATTCCAATGGGCTTAAAAGCCAAAGCTTGCAACAAAAATTCCAATGGGCCCAAAATCCAATGGCCTATAAAGGTCGAACCCGCCACCTTCGCGTTATTAGCACGACGCTCTAACCAATGAAGCTAATAGGCCCGAAGATTGATATTTTTTAACCTCTCCAAGTATTTTATGTTTTTATTTTTTGAATCTCAATAAGAATAAAACAATGGTCCAACATGAAATGCATTACTACGAAGTTGCAAAGCAAGTGAGTATGTTTAGTTTTTACTAAAGCCTCAGATCCAAACAACTAAGATGTTGAAGAAAAACTTTAGATAAGATTAATATTTTATTAACAATGAATTTTTTTGTGAAACCATACCTATTTTATTGACGGTTTATTGCCAAAATAACTCTTTAAAAAGAACAAAGCTTGCAACAAAGAATTCCAATGAAATGCATTGAATTTGACCTTCAAGCAAAGAATTGTTTAACCAAAGCATTAATAGGCCTGAAGATTGAAAGTGGATTTTTCTTGTGGCAAGTGTTTTAAACAATGCAAGTTTTTGAACAAGAACAAGGAAACAACAATTTTCGACAACATGAAATGCATTAAGGAAGTTGCAAAGCAAGTTGAGTATGTGAAAGTCTAATTACCACTAGTTTTAAAAAGACTAAAGTGGCCCTTGAGATCCAAACAACTAAGATGTTGAAGAAAAATCTGATAAGATTAATATTGAAACCCCAAATCCTTATCTAACACAATGAATCTTTTTTTGTGAAACCATACCATATATTTTATTGATCTATTACGATTGCCAAGTTCCTAAAAAAAAAGAAAAAAGCTTGCAACAAAGAATTCCAATGGGCTTTTAAAAAAAATCCAATGGCCTATGCAGTGGTCCGAAACTGCGACTGCGGCGATATATTAGCACGACGCCCAACCAACCGAGCATAATAGGATTAAAAGATTGAAAGCCATGCTTTTTTTAACCTCCAAGTGTTAGCTTTTTTGACATTCGCTAAAAAAAACTCGACAACATGAAATGCATTAAAAAACAAAGCTGAAATAAATTACCACTAGTTTTAAAAAAACTAAATGGCCTTAGATCCAAACAACTAAGATGTTGAAGAAAAACTTCAGGATAAGATTAATATTGAAACCCCAAATCCTTATCTAACACAATGAATCTTTTTTTTTGTGAAACCATACCTATTTTATTTGGACGGTTGATGGCCAAGTTCCTAACTTTTAATTGTTTGAACAAAAGCTTGCCAAAGAATTCCATTCTCGCCAAAAATCCAATGGCCTCACAGATGTCGAACCGCGACCTTCGCGTTATTAGGTTCCAACCATGCAAGCTTTTAAAGATTGATTTTTAACCTCTTGGCATGCGCTTTGTTATTTTTTTGACATCTCGCTAAGAACACTAAACAATGATGCCGACAACATGAAATGCATTACTACGAAGTTGCAAAAGCGCCCAATGTGAAAGTCTAGATTACCACTAGTTTTAAAAACTAAAGTGGCCTCAGAGATCCAAACAACTAAGATGTTGAAGAAAAACTTCGATAAGATTAATATTGAAACCACAAATCCTTATCTAACACAATAAATCTTTTTTTGTGAAACTATACCTATTTTATTGCCAAGTTCCTAACTCTTAAAAAGGCAACAAAGAATTCCAATGGGCTTACTCGCCAAAATCCAATGGCCTATGCAGGTGTCGAACCGCGACCTTTCGCTATTATTAGCACGATGCTCTAACCAACCGAGCTAATAGGCCTCAAGATTGAAAGTCGTGATTTTTCTAACCTCTCCAAGTGTTTTATAAGCATGCGCTTTTTTTTTTTGACATCTCGCGAAGAACACGAAACAATGATGCTGACAACATGAAATGCATTACTACGAGTTGCAAAGCCAGTGAGTATGTGAAAGTCTAGATTACCACTAGTTTTTAAAAGACTAAAGTGGCCTCGTAGATCCAAACAACTAAGATGTTGAAGAAAAACTTCAGATAAGATTAATATTGAAACCACAAATCCTTATCTAACACAATGAATCTTTTTTTTGTGAAACCATACCTATTTTATTGACGAAGCGATTGCCAAGTTCCTAACTCTTAAAAAAGAACAAAGCTTGCAACAAAGAATTCCAATGGGCTTACTCGCCAAAAATCCAATGGCCTATGCTGTGTGTCGAACCCGCGACCTTCGCTTTATTAGCACGACGCTATCTAAACCAACCGAGCTAATAGGCCTCAAGATTGAAGTCGTGATTTTTCTAACCTCTCCAAGTTTTTTATATGGCATGCGCTGAAAGTTTTTTTTTTGACATCTCGCCAAGAACACTAAAACAATGATGCCGACAACATGAAATGCATTACTACGAAGTTGCAAAGCCAAGTGAGTGTGTGAAAGTCTAGATTACCACTAGTTTTTAAAAACTAAAGTGGCCTCAGAGATCCAAAACAACTAAGATGTTGAAGAAAACTTCGATAAGATTAATATTGAAACCACAAATCCTTATCTAACACAATGAATCTTTTTTTTGTGAAACCATACCTATTTTATTGACGGGCTAAGTGATTGCCAAGTTCCTAACTCTTAAAAAGAACAAAGCTTGCAACAAAGAATTCCAATGGGCTTACTCGCCAAAATCCAATGGCCTATATAGTGTCGAACCCCGCGACCTTTTATTAGCACGACGCTTCCAACCAAACCGAGCTAATAGGGCTCTGAAGATTGAGCTGCATTTTTTAACCTCTCCAAGTGTTTTTATACCATGCGCTTTTTTTTTTTTGACATCTCGAAGAACACTAAACAATGATGTCAACAACATGAAATGCATTACTACGAAGTTGCAAAGCAAGTGAGTGTGTGAAAGTCTAGATTACCACTAGTTTTTAAAAGACTAAAGTGGCCTCAGAGATCCAAACAACTAAGATGTTGAAGAAAAACTTCTAGATAAGATTAATATTGAAACCCCAAATCCTTATCTAACACAATGAATTTTTTTTGTGAAACCATACCTATTTTATTGAGGGCGATTGCCAAGTTCCTAACTCTTTAAAAAGATCAAAGCTTGCAACAAAGAATTCCAATGGGCTTACTCGCAAAAATCCAATGGCCTATGTGTGTCTTCACCTTCCTTTATTAGCACGACGCCTAAACTAACCAACCGAGCTAATAGGCCTCAAGATTGAAAGTGCATTTTTTTTAACCTCTCCAAGTGTTTTATATGAGATGCGTTTTGTTTTTTTTTGACATCTCGCCAAGAACACTAAAACAATGATGTCGACAACATGAAATGCATTACTACGAAGTTGCAAAGCCAAGTGAGTATGTGAAAGTCTAGATTACCACTAGTTTTAAAAAACTAAAGTGGCCTCGATATAGATCCAAACAACTAAGATGTTGAAGAAAACTTCGATAAGATTAATATTGAAACCACAAATCCTTATCTAACACAATGAATCTTTTTTTTTTGTGAAACCATACCTATTTTATTGGGCGATTGCCAAGTTCCTAACTCTTAAAAAAGAACAAAGCTTGCAACAAAGAATTCCAATGGGCTTACTCGCCAAAATCCAATGGCCTATGCAGTGTCGAACCCGCGACCCTTGAGAGGGAAGTTATTAGCACGACGCCTAACCAACCGAGCTAATAGGCCTAAAGATTGGAAGTCCATTTTTCTAACCTCTCCAAGTGGTTTTATACATATGATGCGCTTTTTGTTTTTTTTGACATCTCTAAGAACACTAAACAATGATAAAACAACATGAAATGCATTACTACGAAGTTGCAAAGCAAGTGAGTGTGTGAAAGTCTAGATTACCACTAGTTTTAAAAACTAAAGTGGCCTCAGATCCAAACAACTAAGATGTTGAAGAAAAACTTCTGATAAGATTAATATTGAAACCACAAATCCTTATCTAACACAATGAATCTTTTTTTTTTGTGAAACCATACCTATTTTATTGACGGCGATTGCCAAGTTCCTAACAACTTAAAAAAGAACAAAGCTTGCAACAAAGAATTCCAATGGGCTTTACTCGCCAAAATCCAATGGCCTATGTGTGTCGAAACCCGCGACCTTCAAGTATTAGCATTTTTTTCTAACCAACCGAAAGCTAATAGGGCTTTGAAAGATTGAAAGTCTGCATTTTTCTAACCTCTCCAAGTGTTTTTATACGGATGCGCTTTGTTTTTTTTGACATCTCGAAGAACATAAAACAATGATGTCCGACAACATGAAATGCATTACTACGAAGTTGCAAAGCCAAGTGAGTATGTGAAAGTCTAGATTACCACTAGTTTTTAAAAGACTAAAGTGGCCTCATAGATCCAAACAACTAAGATGTTGAAGAAAACTTCGATAAGATTAATATTGAAACCACAAATCCTTATCTAACACAATGAATCTTTTTTGTGAAACCATACCTATTTTATTGACGGGCGATTGCCAAGTTCCTAACTCTTAAAAAGAACAAAGCTTGCAACAAAGAATTCCAATGGGCTTACTCGCCAAAATCCAATGGCCTATGCAAGTGTCGAACTCATGACCTTTTCTAATTATTAGCACGACGCTCTAACCAACCGAGCTAATAGGCTCCGAAGATTGAAGCTGCATTTTTTCTAACCTCTCCAAGTTTTTTACGGCATGCGTTTTGTTACTTTTTGACATCTCAAGAAGAACATTTAAAACAATGATGCCGACAACATGAAATGCATTACTACGAAGTTGCAAAGCAAGTGAGTGTGTGAAAGTCTAGATTACCACTAGTTTTTAAAGACTAAAGTGGCCTCAGATCCAAACAACTAAGATGTTGAAGAAAAACTTGATAAGATTAATATTGAAACCACAAATCCTTATCTAACACAATGAATCTTTTTGTGAAACCATACCTATTTTATTGAATTACGGGATTGCCAAGTTCCTAACTCTTAAAAAAGAACAAAGCTTGCAACAAAGAATTCCAATGGGCTTACTCGCCAAAAATCCAATGGCCTATGCACGTGTGTCGGGCGTTATTAGCACGAATTTCTAACCAACCGAGCTAATAGGCCCAAGATTGAAGCCGCATTTTTCTAACCCTCCAAGTATTTTATACAAGCATGCGCTTTGTTACTTTTTTTTGACATCTCGCTAAGAACACTATAACAATGATGCTGACAACATGAAATGCATTACTACGAGTTGCAAAGCCAGTGAGTATGTGAAAGTCTAGATTACCACTAGTTTTTAAAAACCTAAACTGGCCTCATAGATCCAAACAACTAAGATGTTGAAGAAAAACTTCAGATAAGATTAATATTGAAACCACAAATCCTTATCTAACACAATGAATCTTTTTTTTGTGAAACCATACCTATTTTATTGATTGCCAAGTTCCTAACTCTTAAAAAGAACAAAGCTTGCAACAAAGAATTCCAATGGGCTCGCCAAAATCCAATGGCCTATGCAGTGTGTCGAACCCGGCGACCTTATTATTAGCACGACGCTTCTAACCAACCGAGCTAATAGGCCTCAAGATTGAAGCTGCATTTTTCTAACCTCTCCAAGTGTTTTTATACAAGCATGTAGTTTTGTTACTTTTTTGACATCTCGCGAAGAACACTAAACAATGATGTCGACAACATGAAATGCATTACTACAAGTTGCAAAGCCAGTGAGTGTGTGAAAGTCTAGATTACCACTAGTTTTTAAAAACCTAAACTGGCCTCCTAGATCCAAACAACTAAGATGTTGAAGAAAAACTTCAGATAAGATTAATATTGAAACCCCAAATCCTTATCTAACACAATGAATCTTTTTTTTTGTGAAACCATACCTATTTTATTGACGAAGCGATTGCCAAGTTCCTAACTCTTAAAAAGAACAAAGCTTGCAACAAAGAATTCCAATGGGCTTACTCGCCAAAATCCAATGGCCTATGCAGGTGTCGAATCCGCGAATTTCATTATTAGCACGACGCTTCTAACCAAACCGAGCTAATAGGCCTGAAGATTGGAAGTCTGATTTTTCTAACCTCTCCAAGTATTTTATATGGCATGCAGTTTTGTTACTTTTTTTGACATCTTGAGAAGAACACGAAACAATGATGCTGACAACATGAAATGCATTACTACGAAGTTGCAAAGCCAGTGAGTATGTGAAAGTCTAGATTACCACTAGTTTTTAAAAGACTAAAGTGGCCTCAGTAGATCCAAACAACTAAGATGTTGAAGAAAACTTCGAGATAAGATTAATATTGAAACCACAAATCCTTATCTAACACAATGAATTTTTTTTGTGAAACCATACCTATTTTATTGACGAAGCGATTGCCAAGCTCCTAACTCTTAAAAAAGAACAAAGCTTGCAACAAAGAATTCCAATGGGCTTACTCGCCAAAATCCAATGGCCTATGCAGGTGTCGAACCTGCGACCTTCATTATTAGCACGACGCTCTAACCAACCGAGCTAATAGGCCCGAAGATTGAAAGTTTGATTTTTCTAACCTCTCCAAGTGTTTTATTATCACATGCGCTTTTGTTACTTTTTGACATCTCAAAGAAGAACACTTAAAAACAATGATGTCGACAACATGAAATGCATTACTACGAAGTTGCAAAAGCAAGTGAGTGTGTGAAAGTCTAGATTACCACTAGTTTTTAAAAACTAAAGTGGCCCTCAGAGATCCAAACAACTAAGATGTTGAAGAAAAACTTCGATAAGATTAATATTGAAACCACAAATCCTTATCTAACACAATGAATCTTTTTTTTTTGTGAAACCATACCTATTTTATTGGCGATTGCCAAGTTCCTAACTCTTAAAAAAGAACAAAGCTTTGCAACAAAGAATTCCAATGGGCTTTCGCCAAAAATCCAATGGCCTATGCGGTGTCGAACCCTCGCGACCTTCAAGGCGTTATTAGCACGACGCTCTAACCAACCTCGAGCTAATAGGCCTAAAGATTGAAGTCTGCATTTTTCTAACCTCTCCAAGTGTTTTATCTGGCATATTCTTTTTGTTACTTTTTTTGACATCTCGCGAAGAACACGAAACAATGATGTTGACAACATGAAATGCATTACTACGAGTTGCAAAGCCAGTGAGTATGTGAAAGTCTAGATTACCACTAGTTTTTAAAAGACTAAAGTGGCCTCGTAGATCCAAACAACTAAGATGTTGAAGAAAAACTTCAGATAAGATTAATATTGAAACCACAAATCCTTATCTAACACAATGAATCTTTTTTTTGTGAAACCATACCTATTTTATTGACGAAGCGATTGCCAAGTTCCTAACTCTTAAAAAGAACAAAGCTTGCAACAAAGAATTCCAATGGGCTTACTCGCCAAAATCCAATGGCCTATGCAGGTGTCAAACTCGCGACTTCGCCAAGCGTTATTAGCACGACGCTTCTAACCAACCGAGCTAATAGGCCTGGAAGATTGAAAGCTGCATTTTCTAACCTCTCCAAGTGTTTTATACGGCATGCAATTTTTTTACTTTTTTTGACATCTCGCGAAGAACATAAAACAATGATGCTGACAACATGAAATGCATTACTACGAAGTTGCAAAGCAAGTGAGTGTGTGAAAGTCTAGATTACCACTAGTTTTTAAAAAACTAAAGTGGCCTCGTAGATCCAAACAACTAAGATGTTGAAGAAAAACTTCAGATAAGATTAATATTGAAACCACAAATCCTTATCTAACACAATAAATCTTTTTTTTGTGAAACCATACCTATTTTATTGATCTAAGTTGATTGCCAAGTTCCTAACTCTTAAAAAGAACAAAGCTTGCAACAAAAAAGAATTCCAATGGGCTTATCGCCAAAATCCAATGGCCTATGCGGTGTGTCGAACCTGCGACCTTCGCGTTATTAGCACGACGCTCTAACCAACTGAGCTAATAGGCCTGAAGATTGGAAGCTGCATTTTTCTAACCTCTCTAAGTGTTTTATACGGCATGCAGTTTTGTTACTTTTTTTGACATCTCGCGAAGAACACGAAACAATGATGCTGACAACATGAAATGCATTACTACGAGTTGCAAAGCCAGTGAGTATGTGAAAGTCCAGATTACCACTAGTTTTTAAAAGACTAAAGATTAATATTGAAACCACAAATCCTTATCTAACACAATAAATCTTTTTTTTGTGAAACCATACCTATTTTATTGACGAAGCGATTGCCAAGTTCCTAAGCGATTGCCAAGTTCCTAACGCTTAAAAAAGAACAAAGCTTGCAACAAAGAATTCCAATGGGCTTACTCGCCAAAATCCAATGGCCTATATGCGGTGTCGAACTGCGACCTTCAAGCGTTATTAGCACGACGCTCTAACCAAACCGAGCTAATAGGGCTGAAGATTGAAAGTTGATTTTTCTAACCTCTCCAAGTGTTTTATACGGCAAGATGCTTTTTGTTACTTTTTTTGACATCTCGCTAAGAACACTCAAAAACAATGATGTCGACAACATGAAATGCATTACTACGAGTTGCAAAGCCAGTGAGTATGTGAAAGTCCAGATTACCACTAGTTTTTAAAAGACTAAAGATTAATATTGAAACCACAAATCCTTATCTAACACAATGAATTTTTTTTTGTGAAACCATACCTATTTTATTGACGAAGCGATTGCCAAGTTCCTAACTCTTAAAAAGAACAAAGCATGCAACAAAGAATTCCAATGGGCTTACTCGCCAAAACCTTCGCGTTATTAGCACGACGCTCTAACCAACTGGGCTAATAGGCCTGAAGATTGGAAGCTACATTTTTCTAACCTCTCCAAGTACTTTATACGGCATGCAGTTTTGTTAATTTTTTTGACATCTTGAGAAGAACACGAAACAATGATGCTGACAACATGAAATGCATTACTAGAAGTTGCAAAGCCAGTGAGTATGTGCAAGTCTAGATTACCACTAGTTTTTAAAACACTAGAGTGGCCTCGTAGATCCAAATAACTAAGATGTTGAAGAAAAACTTCAGATAAGATTAATATTGAAACCACAAATCCTTATCTAACACAATGAATCTTTTTTTTGTGAAACCATACCTATTTTATTGGCGAAGCGATTGCCAAGTTCCTACTCTTAAAAAGAACAAAGCTTGCAACAAAGAATTCCAATGGGCTTACTCGCCAAAAATCCAATGGCCTATGCAGTGTCGAACCCGCGACCTTCGCGATTATTAGCACGACGTTTTCTAACCAATCTGAGCTAATAGGCACGAAGATTGAAAGGTTTGCATTTTTCTAACCTCTCCAAGTATTTTTATACTGCATGCGCTTTTTTACATTTTTTTGACATCTCGCGAAGAACACGAAACAATGATGTTGACAACATGAAATGCATTACTACGAGTTGCAAAGCAAGTGAGTGTGTGAAAGTCTAGATTACCACTAGTTTTTAAAAGACTAAAGTGGCCTCATAGATCCAAACAACTAAGATGTTGAAGAAAAACTTCGAGATAAGATTAATATTGAAACCACAAATCCTTATCTAACACAATGAATCTTTTTTTTTGTGAAACCATACCTATTTTATTGGCAAAGCGATTGCCAGGTTCCTACTCTTAAAAAGAACAAAGCTTGCAACAAAGAATTCCAATGGGCTTACTCGCCAAAAATCCAATGGCCTATGCGTGTGTCGAACCCGCGAAGCGTTATTAGCACGACTCTCTAACCAACCGAGCTAATAGGCCTCGAAGATTGGAAGTCGCATTTTTCTAACCTCTCCAAGTGTTTTTATACCAAGATGCGGTTTTGTTTTTTTTTGACATCTCAGAAGAACACCTAAAACAATGATGCTGACAACATGAAATGCATTACTACGAGTTGCAAAGCCAGTGAGTATGTGAAAGTCTAGATTACCACTAGTTTTTAAAAGACTAAAGTGGCCTCGTAGATCCAAACAACTAAGATGTTGAAGAAAAACTTCAGATAAGATTAATATTGAAACCCCAAATCCTTATCTAACACAATGAATCTTTTTTTTGTGAAACCATACCTATTTTATTGACGAAGCGATTGCCAAGTTCCTAACTCTTAAAAAAGAACAAAGCTTGCAACAAAGAATTCCAATGGGCTTACTCGCCAAAATCTAATGGCCTATGCAGGTGTCGAACCTGCGACCTTCGCGTTATTAGCACGACGCTCTAACCAACTGAGCTAATAGGCCTGAAGATTGGAAGCTGCATTTTTCTAACCTCTCCAAGTGTTTTTTATACCGGCATGCGTTTTGTTTTGTTTTTTTTTGACATCTCGCGAAGAACACGAAACAATGATGCTGACAACATGAAATGCATTACTACGAGTTGCAAAGCCAGTGAGCATGTGAAAGTCTAGATTACCACTTAGTTGAAGAAAAACTTCAGATAAGATTAATATTGAAACCACAAATCCTTATCTAACACAATGAATCTTTTTTTTGTGAAACCATACCTATTTTATTGACGAAGCGATTGCCAAGTTCCTAACTCTTAAAAAGAATAAAGCTTGCAACAAAGAATTCCAATGGGCTTACTCGCCAAAATCCAATGGCCTATGCAGGTGTCGAACCTGCGACCTTCGCGTTATTAGCACGACGCTCTAACCAACTGAGCTAATAGGCCTAAAGATTGAAAGCTGCATTTTTCTAACCTCTCCAAGTGTTTTATACGGCATGCAGTTTTGTTATTTTTTTTGACATCTCGCGAAGAACACGAAACAATGATGCTGACAACATGAAATGCATTACTACGAGTTGCAAAGCCAGTGAGTGTGTGAAAGTCTAGATTACCACTAGTTTTTAAAAGTCTAAACTGGCCTCGTAGATCCAAACACAAGGCCTCCAAAAAAAAAATTGTTATTAGTTTTTTATGTTATTTTTTGTGTTACACTACTAGGATAAACTAATATTACTTTGTGGGTTAATATGTTGAATAACTAGATGGAGTTAAACAGTGTGATTTGTATTCAAGATTTTTCAAAGTGGTATATCCACATAGTAAGTAACTATAATTTTCCATTATGGTTGCTAGTATAGTTTACTACTAGTGTTCTTTGTGGTGGTGAACTTTCCTGGTTTATTGGCATAGTTTACGACTATTGTTCTTTATAGTGGTGAACTTTCCTGGTTTATGGCTATGTGACATGTGGTTCAAATAATAGTATAGGTTGTAAACCACTAGTGTCTTCAACTTTAAAGGATTGGGCAACTCATTGTGGTGTTCCAATCAGCTCATTAATATCTTGTCACATGAACCATTGATGTTGCATAAAACAAGGGCTTAAAGTTTCTTACTAAAATAAGTTACACGTTATATCTCGAAATAATGGTGGCTTTGTATCTTCAAGATATATTATTTTTTTTGTTGAAGGACGTCAGACTTTATTCAATCAAAGAGTCAAATACAAGTATAAATGCAGAGACAGGAATAAAATCTCAGCGGATAAGCGGAGACCCACCGAATGAAGCAACCTGCCTAAGCATAAGAGTGCACATCCAAAAACTCCTCAAAAATCACTCGCCTCTTGCGAGGGGCAAGTGAAGAACAATGATATGACTTTACAATGTAACCTTGAGCTTCTTGGAGAACATGATTATCTGCCACATCCAGACCTTTGAAGATTACCAATCTTCATCTTTTCCAGATAGTCCAAAGCAACCATCCTGCTGCTAGATGAAAAGCCTGGCCTTGTAACTCGTTCTGTGTACTTGGGTAAATTGCCAAAAGCAGTTGTTGACTTGTTAGTGAAACCTGAAAAAAGGAAAACAACCAGCCCCATACCTGTCTAAGGTGTTCACACATGAAAAAGCAATGCTCAATGGTCTCAGATCCACGCTTGCATACTGGACACTGATTTGATATTCTAGGGTTAAACTTATGGACAAGCACATTAACCCGCAGACACCTATGAAGAATCTGCCACCAAAGAACTGCCACTTTAGGATGAAGTAGCTTGTCCCATGCCCAAGACCACACCTTCTGCCATTGAAGAGGAGGAAGTTGAAGAGACCACTTATTAGACGGAGGAAGAATATCAGTATCAAGCAACAACTGATACGTAGAGTTCACAAGTTTGCACTCCTTAATTTCTTCATGACAAACCCATACCAAAATATCTTCTTGGTGTGGCAGAATAGGCTGTAGAAAATCAGCAACTTTTTGCCAAAGAACTCTATCCCATCGCCCCAATAGAAACTTTAACTGAAAAGCCTCCCATGTCAGCAACTGGCCTGAGGTAAGCCAATTATATTTTCAATTGTGGGTTTATATTAGTCTTGTAAATAAAACTAAGGCACATTCCATTTTAAACCACCAGTGGTTACATAGATTAAAAGATTGGAGCTCTTTATAAAAGCAATTATCACTTTATCTCTCAAAATAATGGTGTCTTTGTATCTTCAAACGATTTTGTGCAGAATGTAAGCCAATTATATTTTGAATTAATAGTTGATATCAATATAGTAAAAAAACTAAGACATGTTCTATTTGTAAACTAGCAGTGGATTTTGCTTGAAGCATTTGTGCACCTCATAGTAGTTGCCACATAGAATCATCAATGCTTTGTAATATGTGCAATTGTTGCTTTATGTAATAAAGCATCCAAGTTTACTACAAAAAATAATGCATGTTTTCCATCAAAATAGATAATGGCTTTACATTTGTAAAATATCTTGTGTTGGAAGCAAACCAATGATGTTTTATCTTATATTTTAATGTTATACCGTAAGTGCGTAGTGCATCGAGCCCTAATTTGAATGGCCGAGATCATCTGGATACATTCGAAGGCCTAGATTTATTGCACGACTTACCAACACTGTGATTGGTCATGCGTCGATCTCTTAAAGGGTAAATGAAAAGGGGGAAAAGGAAAAGGGAAGTGGAAAGAGAGAATGTGAAGGGCAAAAAGGCATGGGGAAAAGGGAAAAGGGTAAAAGGAAAAGGGAAAAAAGAAAAAAGGGAAAAGAAAAGGAAAAAGAGAAAGGGTGGGGAAAAGAAAAAGGCATGGGGAAAAGGAAAAAGGCAAAAAGGAAAAGGGAAAAAAAGGGGAAAAAAGGAAAAGGGAAGTGGAAAGAGAGAATGTGAAGGGCAAAACGGCATGGGGAAAAGGGAAAAGAGTAAAAGGAAAAGGGAAAAAGGGAAAGGAAAAGGGAAAATAGGAAAAGGGAAAAGAAAAGAAAAAAAAAAGGAAAAGGGAAGTGGAAAGAGAGAATGTGAAGGGCAAAACGGCATGGGGAAAAGGGAAAAGAGTAAAAGGAAAAGGGAAAAAGGAAAAAGAGAAAAAGAAAAGGAAAAAAGAGAAAGGGTGGTGAAACGAAAAAGGCATGGGGAAAAGGGAAAAGGGTAAAAGGCATGGGAAAAAGGAAAAAGGAAAAAGGAAAAGGTAAAAAAAAAAAAAAGGGAAAAAAAAGGAAAAGGGAAAAGAAAAAGGGAAAAAAAGGAAAAGGGAAGTGGAAAGAGAGAATGTGAAGGGCAAAAAAAGGCATGGGGAAAAGGGAAGCGGGTAAAAGGAAAAAAGAGAAAAAGGAAAAAAAAAGAAAAGGAAAAAGGGGGTGGTGAAAGGAAAAAGGCATGGGGAAAAGGGAAAAGGGTAAAAAGGAAAAGGGAAAAAGAAAAAAGGGAAAAGAAAAGGGGCAAGAGAGAAAGGGTGGGGAAAAGAGGAAAATGGGTATAGAAAATAAGAGAATAAAACAAATGTGCAAAAGGCATGGAAAAAAGGGAAAAAGGAAAAGGAAAGGAAGGGAAAAAAGTGCAATGTGAAAAGGATCGTAAAGGAGGAAAACGGAAAAAAACAATCCATCAAGAAAAGGAAACGGGAAAAAAAGGGAAAGGGAAAGGGAAGGGGGGGAGTGATGGAGGGGAGGGAAATTAAAAAAGGACATGAGGAAAGGAAAAGAGAAAAGGAAAAGGAAGGGTTGAAAGAAGGGAAAATTGCATGGGAAGAGGGAAAGGGTGGGAAAAGGAGGAAAAGGAAGCACGGGAAAAATAGAAAGAAGAAAAGGGTGGGAAAAAGGGCATGGGAAAAGGGAAATAGAAAAGAAAAAAGAATGGAAAATGGGGGGAAGAGAGAGAGGCGCAGGAAAAAAGGAAATGAGGAAAATGGAAAAGGAAAAAGAGGGAAAGGGTGAGGAGATGGAAAAAAGGAAGGTAAAAAGGGCATGGAAAAACGGGAGGGAGAAAAGAAAAATGGAAGGAAAAGGCACACAAAAAAAGGAGGAAAAGAGTGGGAAAAGGAGGAAAAGAGAAGGGAAAATAGGCATGGAAAAGGGCGAAAGAGTAAAAGGTTGAGAAAAAGGGAAGACATGGAAAAAAGGGTGGGGAAAAGAGAAGGCATAAAAAAAGAGAAAGGGGAAGGGAAAAGGGCAAAGAAAAAATAGAAGAGGGAAAAGGTGGAGAAAGGAGCAAAAGGGAAGGGAAAAAAATTATCGGGAACAGGGAAGGGGGGAGGAAAGGGATGGGAAAACAAGGAAACATGTGAGAAAGACGAGAAAAGAAAGGAAAATAAAAGCAAAAAGTAGAGAAAATAAGAAAAAATGAAATGCGGGATAGAGCAAAAGGGAAAGGGAAAGGGATATGGCTTTTCTCACTGCATCCAAAAGCATTTACAGGCTCTCAACTTATGCCCAGCAACGCTGGGCACCATTATTAGTATCATATAATTGACATTAGTTTGGAGGGAACACGTTAAAATAACTTTGATTTCCCTCTCTACCTCATATTGGTGTTCTTATAGGAAGGAAGGAAGGAAGTATATTTTAACGTCCGCGGAGGCCAAACTTGACCTATGAGACGGTACATGCAGTACACAAAGCAGATAAAACCACACCAAAAAGACAAATGCTACTATACAATGTGTCCCTACTACTGGGATGAAAAAACCCCCACATGGGAGGAAAAACCCTGGTAGTAGGCTCTCAGATCCCTTGTCCTGTAAGGGATTCTCTAACGGTAGAGACTTGCAAAATGTAGGATGCGAGACGTGCAACCATTGGCGATGCAAGCAATTGATGCAGCGGTGCCTCAGAGCATCTAAGATCAGCATGTGTTGCTTTCCGGATATGCGTATATATGCGGACACTCTTGCGAGCATGGTGCTCATCCTCTCACCGCCCCGCATGTGGCAACACGGCATATTCTCTCATGCGGGGGGATTCTACGCCCTCCATCACGTAGTCCAACGACTGTTTCAATTCGAGATGATGGGACCCGTCCTCCACGGAGGCAATAGCTCTCCGTTTCTTCATAGATATATGCGGCTTTCAAATGCTTGGTGTGGGCCATGTTCGGTGTTGGATTAACTGGCGTGTGGTAGTGCTGTTTTAGGCTTTGCGCAGTGGTTGCATCCGCAGTGGTGGCAAAGCGCTCATTCGGTGTGCAACCCGTCCCCGGGCATCGAGGCATAGCCACAATTCAGTTGGTAGTCTATAGACCACGCGTTGAACCACCCCCGACGGTGCTCTGCCATACCCTCTTCGGTCGTTGTGGCTCTTGTGCCAATAACAAAGCCCTCGGGAAGGCGTTGTGCATCCATGCTGGTGACCTTGTGGAAATATGCAAGATGTCTGGCGCAAGAAGCGGAATGTTTTGAGGGGCGCGAACCAGGTCTCATATAGCAAAATCTGATAAGGCACCGTGTCCTTGATACCTAGGACCGTATGTTAAGAAGGCCTTTTGCACCCTCTCTAGCTTATCGGGTGTTCTTGCTAATTCTTTGGACCCTTGACCTCTACCCCATACAACAATATTGGTTCAACGAAGTGCTATGCGAGCAGGTGTGCTCGTGCTGATCACATAGGTCTATTACGTAGCGGCTATTACGCATAGCATACGAGGCTCTCCATCCCATGGCTGACCCGTCTTTCCACACATCATCCCATAACATGCTAAGCGCAAAAAGTCGATTCAGATACTTGAAGGTCCTTACAACATCCACCTTCTGTCCTCTGTAATAGAGATCTGGGATATCATGCTGCGAGGAGAGGACTGCCAGGAGCTTAGTTTTCTGCAGGTTCACCGTCATTCCTGTTGTGTCACAGAACCCACTAAGAGCGTCCAAATGCTGCTGCATACTCCTGGCTGTATGGGATAGCAAGTCTACATAAAAGTAGTAGTGATTGTGTGTGGAACCAACAATGAATTGTTGAAAAACCTAAAGCATGTTATTTATAAACCATTGCCATTTCGAGAGAAAAAGATGTATTTTTTAGTACTTATTAATCCAATCAAATTGGCATATAAACCATTGCATCTTAAAAGAAAAAGAATGTGCAAAATAGTACTTGTCAATCCAACCAAAATGTCGTGTTTTTGCCCATGGCCTACCATTGTCTAAGTTATAAAGCGTTTATACTTTGTGGTTCAAGAACTATGCCATTTATAGTGGTAAGTAATGCAAACTATATTAAAAACTAATGGTGAATCGTGATGATAAATCCTCATTATTCGAAAAAGCATGCATGGTTTGTGAAAATTGGACCATTTGAACCATGGTTGGTTTTTTCTATCACCGCGTTCCTGAAAACAATATATTTTTCAAATATAGTTCCTGTGATGTGTAGCATAGTTGTTTTTTTCGGAAAAAACCCTCATTCTAAACAACATATTTTAAACCCTCAGTCCACATAGTTTGTTTTCTAGGAAAACCTCATTCTAAACAGCATATGTAGCATTATAACAGGGGGTTTCTTTTGTATTTTTGTACGTTTTTTCCTAAGGTTTTCATATGATTTCATGGATGTATTTGATGAGGCATACTGATTAGTATATCTAGAGTGCGCATACGCTTAAACTAATTTTGATGCCTAATTCCAATGGTTTAGACCCATATGTCATATATTTCTTAATATATTATATATTTTCTTGTAGTATCATATTCTGCTCGACATGCAAGCCTCGAGACAACCCATTTTAGGGTTATGTGTTGGGAAATTATTGGATTCTTTCAAAGATCCGACGGTGTCTCGAGAAGAACGACACAAGACACGGGTGCCCGAACACCCCTATTTTTCCTTTAGGCGGGCATGCGACCTTCTTGCAATAATGTTTTAGGGTTACCGCTTCTTATGAGCGAGAATACAACCAAGCCCCGATTTTCAGCTTCTTGTAAGCGGGTTTACACAAGCAACAATCGAGGATTTGTTGTTTGGAAGATGGAAGAGAAAAAGTGCAGCCTTGGTTAACCCATTCAAACGATGGTCCTTAGATCCTTGTATTACAAGACCAAATCTGCCGTTTGTTGCTGTGCTTTGAGAGGGTGCAGAATGGAGCCGGCTTGGAGTTCCAAAAACAAAAGGTAATTAATGCATGGCCTTGATTTCCCTCTTGGAATGTTTCTTGAGCTTTTTTTTTATCCGAAATTGGTGCATCCCTCTTCCAATCGGGCATGTTATAGGCTGAAAGGCCAACACCCCCTTAAATCCATGGGATCCTCCAAATGGCATGTTCAAATCTTTAGGTATCGAATCAAACATTGTTCTCTGTTGTTGCTCCCTTAGTTCCCTCCCCGTCCTTTGCAAATGCAGATCGCGGTCATGGCTGCCCGTCGTAATGACCCATCCGGATTGTTAACTATCTTGAGAGGTTACATGTCAATGGAATGCGAGGGGTTTGGCGACTAAGGAGCGGTACATCTTATTGTGTGAATCAAAGTGCCGGTGTGAATTTATTGTGTGAATGACATTCTTTGACCTCGCATAGGTGAATCAACATGGCCCATTCTAAAGTAGGCTTCATTGGACTTGGCGCAATGGTGCCTAATCCACCTTTGTTATTGCAAACATTTGTCTTCAATTCTTTGGGAGCTTATCTTCAATTCTTGGGGCCTTGAGAAAAGTTTGTTTGCTTAAGTAACGGGACTTGACTTCGCTCTTACGCTATCATCATCAGTCTTTAGTATGACGCCTATGCTTCTCGATCAAATGCACACCATGATTCTCCTAATCAAATGCACAACGCCCGGGATTCAAGCTCTTCAAGTGGCAAAATCGTCTTTACGCAAAATGGCGATTCGGCAACAAACCCGGGTTAGGAAGCGGAAGCTTTTTGCGGGTTGTGCAACACAAGAGCAAGCTCTGAAACATATTTGAGGAAATTTAGGTGGTCAAAGTACAGTGGCGGCAAAGCAAGCTGTTTTCATATGGCAAGCTATTGCACACAATTACTTTGCAAGTGCTTTGGTAAAACCTTAAGTTCTGATTCTTCTGTTGCCACTGTTACAGATGGTGGTATGAAATTGTAGAACATTCAGGCACCTATGGTGGACCTATGGTGGAGACCTAGATCGATGCTATTGTCATGCTGAAGGTAAGATTTGTGTGTTTCACCATTTTTGAGATCTCTTAATATTGTTATTCATTTCTTTTATTTCACTAGTAATGGTGCCCAGCGTTGCTGGGCAATTGTTTGAAACGTGTAAGGTTGTTTATAGTGACGCTCACTTCAGAACATGCTTCACATTTGCTTTCAATTGTGTGGTAGCTCTCCCTTTTAATGCATGAGCAAGAGCTTAAAGCTAGAGTTGTTTTTTCCCTTTGTGGTGTTGAACATATAAACACTCACTGGCATGTATAGCTATACAACCCAAAAAGACTAAATTAAGTCAAAAAAATTGAAAATCCAAACCTAAAATGGCCAATGCAAAATCACATCAATGCTAAGGAAAACGGTGCGGGTTTTCTAATGGTAAATTAGAACTATTGGTATGGTAGAATTAAAAGCAAATGGTAAGGCAGAACTATATTGGTATGGTAGAATTAGAAGCAATGCAATGTCCGTGAAGAGCAATTTGTGTGATTGTTAAGTTGTTTACAATGTAATGCTTTAGCCAGGCTTGCTCAATTCGTATTGTTTATAATGTAATGCTTTAGCCAGCCATTATTTTAGCCACTCAACTATAAATATTTTTTTGCTTTATAGCACATATTGTCCAATTTTTTTGAAATTGCATCAGTTTGTAGCTCCATTTCTAGGGCATTAAGCAAGGGCATGTACTAATCGAGCATATAAAGGCAACAGACGTTCGGTATCAAGCTAGTTCTTTTACCACATTGAAGTTTATGTGCAACCAACTAAAAACATCCGTGACCGATGTGCATGCCCTATAAAGCATGTACATCACATGTTCATGTTCGATTTCAAGGCTAGTCCTTTTACTACTTTGAAATTTCGTATGAGTCTGCACATATATGAGCATCATAAGAATGAAATAGTGCAATCACAAATTTGGTTTATGAATGGTCAATTTATTGAATTGTGCCAGATTTTCTCCATGGTGTCACCTGCCATGGCACTCAAGATGATCAAAGTTGGACTCTTTGGGTTAATATGAGGATATGAGTCGGTGAAGAACTAAACATCATAACTAAATGTTAAGAGTATGTAGCAGTATTAGAGTTGCCACAGATCATACTATGCCTAGTAGTCTGTACTTCCTTACTCATCAAGAACGTTTTAAAGAGAAATACATGAATGGAGTCATGGGATCACTTTCAATTCATAGTAGCCTAGGAGATCCCTGACTCCCAACGTCACAAACTTGGAGCCTTGGTTTTCAAAGTTAAACACCTGCGGTATAATGCAAACGCAAGCTCGATACTTCACATAAACATCATGTGCAGCCTGTAGTAAACATAGCCTAAGAGAGAAACCATACAGAATGGAGCTGGAAAGCTCAATTTCATTAAAATGGGACTCATCCATCAATTTGGGAAAACAAACACTCTTACATATCACATTAACATATCTGTCAATTTGATCAACAAGAAGGTATATAGTACATGTGAAGTAACATGATAACTAACATCATTGCATTAGTGTGCAAGAGCCTACAACGACCGCACATTCTACTTAACTTGATAAGATGAAGCTATTCATTACACATGAGAAGTACAATACAATTGTTTGATATCTTATGATGTGCCATGCATGTTCAAGTTGCATAGAGCCTTTTGCATCTCTTTCTTAGGTATCTTATGTGTAATCGACCTTATATCCCTTTTGTTTGAAATGTTACGATCATGTGGGTTTGGATAAGACCATACCACACAATCTACTAGCTCCTTTCTCGGTGCATCGGAGGGATTCATCGCCATCGCTTGTTCCAACAATCCTTATACGGTTCCTTATCATCTAAACTTTTTTCCCCGCTCCTTTGGTGCCCGATCTTGAACCAAGTGAACCATGGGCGTTCATTGCTATCCACATTAGTACATGGATTGGGTTAGTGCTTGTCCTAGCCAAACTGGGTAGATATCTTGGTCCGGCCTAACAAGCACAAAGCAACCTTTGTATATATCATCAAAAGGTGTCCACTCTGGTAGACCATGCCATCTTGGTCGTGCACTTTTATTGCCAACATACCAATTTTCATTGTTTAGTAGTCTCCCACTTGGACCTCCAATTTGGGGGTCTAAGGAATCCTTCCACCTACTCGATGGTAGAAAACCATCCGTCAAAATAGAAACCCCACTTGAAGTCTTTGTGAGTTTACTAGCTATATTCTCCCAATATTCAATCAAGGTATGCAATGATCTTCTTTTCATTTCGGACATGTTACCTCGCTCTTTCATATGTTTCCAATGCGCAATATATGATTGTATACCTTTTTGCAATTGCATGGCATCTTTTATTGAATCAAATGGTGCCATAGGCTTTGGTTGACCTGGAGGTAGGATAGGCCGGCCTTGTTCATCTTTCTTCCACATTTCTATACCATGAATTGGTTCCCATGACAGATCTGACGGTCGAAATTTATATTGCATGATTGGAATGCCATCCCTCACAGAAAACTTGAACTGTAGTGGTTTAGAATGCCCAGTAAGTGTTTGTTTACCATCAATCATGTAGCCTTCCACAAAACCTTTCCAATCAGGTACTTCATCTATTAAAAATGCAACAGGTGAAGGCGATATAGTATTCTCAAATATGTCCATCAACTCTGGCAAAGTTGTGACTGATTCCCTCCTCAACCGACTTGAAAAGTTGCCAAAAAATGCATCAATATCATCATGTGTATGTCCGACCATCATGAAGCCCACCTTCACACATTGAAACACACCCATTGCTGTTAGGTATGAACAAGCTTGAAATACCCATCTATTCTTGTTCTCTTTGAAGCAATTATCTAGTTGGAGGTACAACTCTGGTGGTAACTTCTTTGACTGCAGTGGTTGGGCTATCCATGTCTTCTCTGTGGCATGTGAAGATCGTGAAGCAATCTCTTGTTTGTGAGCTTCAAATGCATCTTTGCCCATCAAAGCGCCAAGCAAGTCACTTGACAAAGATTTATCTTTGATGGAAGTGCTATCAATTCCACGTTCAATATTTCTTAGGCATTTGAAGATAGAGCCAACATGGAAGTTAGGGCCATCTTCCCAAAGCTCCAATGTAAAATGACCATACGTTCCAGCACCATGACCATGAGTTAACATTCCTGCTAATGACACCTTCAACTGGTGTGCATTCCCGCAACTTTTGGGCACTGGATCTAGTCTAGGAAGAAATGTTTTATGTTGGTCCATTTTGTAATTGTATGATGCATAGATACTTGTCGGGCTGCATGGAGGAGAAAGGTACGCCAACGCCAATATAAAGACCTACATGACTTTCGCTCATTATGATGGTCTCGCTATCTGGCATCTTATCGCATCCCACGGCTTTCTATAATTGTAGAGGTTAGTGCATCTCGTAACTCAATACAAACATTGCATTTGGAGAATGGCATGCTCTGTGCCACTACAACATCACTGAAATGCTTTGACCATAGTCTACTAAAGCAACTTTGAGAAAGAGGACGACCTCCGATACTCTCGAAGTCTTGAATTCACTTCAATGAGACATTCCTTCGTATATATTGATGAGGTAATACTTCGCATTACTTCTCTCACGCCATCTTTATTTATTTTACTTTTTGTGGCATGGAGTGAGACATGTATCTTACAAAATTCTCAAACACAGAGATTGCCATTAGTGTGTTATCACGTGTCTTCAAAGAACCTGTATTACCATGACATGCAATTCGTGCCCCTGCTTGATACTTTTCCCAATATCGATAAAATGATGTCTTTCCCATTCCAGTTATCCATATCAGTGCTTTAGTGCATACCCAACTACCACGTAGCTGAAATATCAGAATTCCTGTATCTTTATCATAATGTGAGGATCCGAATATAGAATATACTGTATTTAATCTGTCAGACTGTTTTACTCCCCAATGTTGCATCCTAACATTTTGTAATTCCTTTATTGAATACTTTGTAGTACACCATAAATCGCAGCATGGCCGGCCTCTCACTCTCTCCATATTTGCAATCGTAGGTTCTTTATACTTCTTTGACTTTTTTTTTCCATTCGGCTTTTGCTTCTTAGCCGGCTTACGAATATAGAAATTATACCGCCGTTTTTTAACACCTATATGGTCTATGCTGACTTCCTCATCAAGTTGAAGATTAGATTCACATACTCCTTTGGCCTTGATAGGCATAAGTTCATCCCCATTTAATTGTCTAAGGTGTCGTATTGGCCACCTAAGCTGTGTTTGTTTCTCAATTCGATTCGAGCACATGATACATGAAATGGAGGTACCTTGGGAAATAATTGTATTATTTGGAAGAATTTCGTCTACTCCCACGCCAACATGATCATCACCCAAATATTCATCATTGACAGAGTCTGATGGATCAATGGATGTTATGATCCCAAGTGCATATGTCTCATTTGTACAAGGATGTATAATTCTACACTTCATCCGCCTCCATGTCAGTCGACTTTGATCACCAACAGACAATCCACTTCTTTTTTCAATAATGACATGCTGAAATTGCATTTCATTTCATATATATTAGATATTTTCAATAAGGCATTATAATATTACTTTTTAATTTATGAAAATATATCACGTTACTACTCTAAGCAAAAATAAAAAAATATGTGATGGAATGAATTGAGCAAAACGTTGATTGGATGAATCGAACCATGGCCATCAAGCTAAAAGACCTAAGTCCTAACCAATGGGCTATAGTTATCAATTAGAAATTGAAATCCTACCTTACGAAATATATTAATGATGAAAAATAGGGAAAAAAACTAATCTACATAAAAAACAAACTGCAATAAACAAAACCCATTTCCGGAATCTAAACTTTTATGGCAACTACCGGAAATTATGGATGAATTAAACTGCAGTTGCCGCCAATCTTTCTCAGGCGGTTTGGAACGAATATGGAGCCGGAGGCGCCGTCTGCCAGCAACATGGAAACAAGGTACGATTTGCTTTGGAGTTTGGAGGTTTTCACAGAGATGTCTTTGAGGACCAACTTGTTGAATTAGCATAGATCAAAATAGTAATCCTGCAGTTTTATCCCGATTTTCTTTATTTATTACATGCATCTGCAAAGGCTTTGTTGGAAGGATTCGTCATGCTCATGGATTATGAATGGTTGAGAATAATTCTTGCTTCTTAGTGACTGGATTTTCTCTTCTTCCTGATAGATTTCATTCGAAATGTATTTCAGGATATTCTAGTTACAGATTTGTTCTTATAAGTTTAGATTCTTTATAATGTAATTCCTTTTATTCATAATCCATCTCTACTCAATGCCTTTTGGAGCTTGATGTCTCCCTCTTGCACTTCTATAATCAAGTGAGGGACATCTTATATATCTCTAGAAACTAGAGAAGCCAGATGCAAGTATTACACCATACTATGACAAAAATCTGCAGAATATGTTCGGTGTTCATGGCGTGCATTGATTGACGTTTATTGCCGGCTTCTTGACCCGAGCAATATGTTCCGATTTAAACCGATACATATTGGAGCATTGATTTCAAGAAAATTTGGTTGCATGGCAAGATTTGTGCTCCACAATGGATAGCGAAAGAATATTTCTATGCATGAGCTAGAGGCACAAATTATCCTTTCTGAAAGTAGAAAAGTGGCACTATTCTAGATCCTATGAGCCGCGTGCACAAGCCATGATTCTTGCCTGCTGATGTATATGACCGTGCACAAGCAGATTCCTTTGGAAGAGTCTTTTGCAGATTTTTTTTCCTCACATGGACATTGTTGTTTGATCTAAACAAGAGAACCATCTTTGGATGTTCTGAGATAAAGCAAGTTAACCCAATGGATGGGGAGATTCTGGGAAAATTGCGAGTTATTTGAGCAGAGTGAAGAACCAAAGGGGCCATATGCAAATGGGGTAGCTTTAAGAGGCAATGAGATTCCGGATGCGCCTGAAAGTACTAGAAAAGATATTGGAGTAGCTATTAAGGAGCTTTTTACAAACGCCCTGTCTATATACATCATGAACACGTAACTATGTCTTGGACATTAAGGGAGCTATATCTTTATATATCTCTTAGGGTTTAAAGAAGTTACTTTCGGGCGGCTTGTCGTAATAGTTTTGCATCAGCCGGTAGCATAGAGGATAATTGATGGAAAGATGAGGAAGAAGATATACATCCAACAAAGTTGCAAATAAATGATAAATTGCAAACTTTTCTCAGGACATATTGTAAACTCTTTTGCGGGATGCTTGTGCGTAATAGATTGGGGCATCTACTAAGGAGAGAGAGAAAACTTTGCAAAAGAAAGTGTCTGCTATCTATCTTAAATATGATCCTGGAGAATAAGCTTGAGCCTAAAGCACTTGAAAAGAAGTGTGTATTTATGTATTTTGCTTTTTCTTCTAGATTTTTATGACTATCGTTAAGCCTAATAACATGTTATTCACCTTATCTTGTAAGCTAATAACCTCATGCTTATCATAAGATTCTGAGAGAAAAGAAACATGACAAAGCACAAAGAGGCACAAAGAAAGCACAGAGTGCCTACCTCAGAGCCATTTCGAATTCCATTTTTCGGCCACTGTATGATAGATCCAATAGCTTGCCCCAAAGTATTTGCATCTGGTGTGGATTTTAAAAGAATTGTTTCTGGAAGAAAGGCTTTTGTGACTGCAATTTTGATCCATCCAGCCTCCATAATTTGGCAGTGAATTGATTCAATGGGTGGTAGCAAGATACCAGCTCCAACAATTTTGTCGTCCAAGAGAATAGACACATCTATAAAGTTTACAAAATAAGCTACAATGTATATCCTTTATATATAAAAAACATAGCCAATCTCGTTTGCTTACCCTTGTTAGAAGGAAAATGAGTTGGTGCATCTCCATTATCGCCAATATTTGTGTCTTTCACAATTTCATCTGTTCGTAATTGTTTGTAATTGAAAAGTTTAAATTATTCAGTTTATCATAACTTGAAGAAAATAGCAAATGATAGTGAAAGACGACCTATGCCAAGATGATGATTGCCACGGCAATCGCGTCAACAAGATGATCGCCAATAAAATCGCCCATCGTTCTTGATTGCGGGGTAAATGGGCTTGCTCGCGTCCTCCTCCGCCACCAAAAGCAAAACAAGAAAATTGTATCAAGAAAAGCGTATCCTATCATGTGAAAATGAGCTGGGCAAAATGAAGTTTAAAATTCAAATTTCAAATTCTGCTTTTAATGATTGAAAGATCTATAGTTTTGATCATGAGAGTTCTTGAAATGGTACTAACTATTTAATTTGCAACTTTATAGTGCGTTGGCATTAGTTAGAAGCGAAGATGCATCAAGTCCAGCCAAGCTAAGATCGATTGTGATGGACGTCACTCCTTTATGTATCGCTGCTGCTGCAGATGCGGGAAATCCTGATCTTCGACCACATAAAAGACCTCGTACAACAAAAAGTTAGTGAGCTTTCTTTAGTAATTCTATTATGATATGTGTTAGATCTTAGCAAATTGTTTCTTTTGCTAGGCTCGCAAAAATCCGAGTATGTCATCAAGAGTAAAAGCCCATTATTCCAAGTTGAAATTAATGGTATTGAGATGATGGAAATCCAAACTCATGCAAGATGGTATGTAGAAATCAGTAAATCAGCAAAGAATGTGGATCTCGGATTCTTCTACAAGGAACCTAGCATGGAAAAATTTAAGAAGTATGGGGTGGTCGTTTCTGTAGCTTTAGCCAATGATGATAGCATTATCTTGAGTGTCGAAAACTGTAGGTTAAGGAAAGCAGTGCAGACAAAACCATTGTTTGTTGAAGATTATAGTTTTGATTCAATGGATAAGAAATCTAAAGGAGATGGACTGTCATGTATATCGTTTGGTTGGAATGTTGAAGATTTGAAAGCAAAAGGATCACAGCCTTTTGGTCGCATGATGAGCTCGCATAAAAAATTTCAGGTGTCAGAGAACATTTGTTCAATAAAGGTAATTATGCTTCCTGGATTCTAAAGAATGCAAAATTCAACTGTTTAGTTGGATCTTCAGAAGAAATGTTTAAAGGAAGTGATGTGAGTATAAAGACAAGGACTGACATGGATGCAGAGGTCATAGTAGAGAACACGTATGATGGCATTGGTGAAGGCATTGGGAAAGAAGGGGAAGGGAAATCACATGCTTATAAGTTCAGCCCCGAGGAGCAAGCAAAAGTGGTACAAGAAAGTACAAAGCGCATGGAGTGTTTTCAAAAGTATTATCCATTGGGTTTACAACATCTTTGTCAATATTCATGTCAATAGATTAGTTTTATGCACTGGGAAGGCAGTGTTATACAATCATAGAGTTTACAATGAGGAGCATATGAGAAATATTTATAATAGTATGTTGAGGTTACCGTGCAGGAATCCTTCTCCAGCAGATGTTCTACCATTCGATGCTAGAACAGGAGAGCCTTTAAAATGGAGTAGAGTGCAAGATTTGAATTGTTCACATGTCAAGTTCTATGTAATTGAGGGGCAACATTCAGTTCGAGCAGCTCAAGAAATTCTTGCTAATAATACTTTACCTTCAGAGCTTTCTGCACTCTATAAAAGTCGAATGTGTAGAATCTTGCATGGTCACACCCCTGACATTCAATTGTCAATGATAAGTCATGCACAGAATAGCATAAACGAGCTTTTCAAGTATGAAAGGTATGTTGTATTCTCATGCTTCTTTTTATATTGTACCAATTATTAATGATCTAATTATAACTTGCAGACATGTGTCTGAAATTAACTTAGTCAAATACACATATTAGTCTATTAATTTCTTATTTCAATTATTTTATTTCGAAACTGATAAAAGCAATTTGCTTACTTAGAAGTCATGTTTAATAGTCACCTTCGGACATCCGTGCGAAATTGCCAATATTCTTTTTCTCTAAAGGTCTGCATGTTTGTAAGTGAGGCTCTACATAATTTTAGACATGTTTGAAATTATTAATTAGTTCAATATGGTCACCTTTTGGACATCTGTCTGAAAGTGACAAAATTCTTTCCTTTGAAGGCTATATGTATTTTTAGACGAGTTGTTTGAAAGACAAGCTTTATATAATTTCAGACATGTGTATCCTTGAGGTTTACGTCATATTTGCAAACAAACGGCTTAAGTAGGATTCCTTTAAAGGGCATGTGTAATTTCAGACGAATGTCTGTAAGTCAAGCTCTAATGATAGTCTTTGAGACATGTGTAACTACTAGTTTATTTTTTTTATGAGATATAAACTGTTTGTAAAACATTTGTAAATGAGATATTTAAAGGCCATGTACTTTCAGACAAGTGTCTGTAAGTGAATCCCTAATGAGAGTCTTTCAGACGTGTGTCTGAAAGCATGTCCAGACTAATTTAATAGCTTTGAGATACATATTGTAATTGCATACAGATGTCTGTACTGAGATTCTTTCATTTATTAGTACTTTGATGTATTTACAGACTAGTGTCCGTAAGTAGCTGATTCTTTACCTTTAAAATTGCAGTCCTTATACTGACCAAGTTTCCCATGCGCGAGCTCAATGGATAGCGTTAGGCAGGCCACCAAGGCCTGTGACATGCAGCTCCAAGGACACAGTTTGGCAGGTATGCTTACATTTAGAATCAAAGGTTTGTAGGGTGCCTTAGCTTTTTTCTAGAATTGACTTAATTTGTTTCTATGTGTCTAGAGATTTGAAGACTTCTGCAAATATACGATTATAGAGAAGCCCAATAAGTCGGATATGTCTTCAAAAGCAGCTCCAAGAATGACAGAGCACTATGACCTAATAATGTGTTCTGACGAAGAATGGAGTAATTGGAAACTAATATGGGAAGCTTGGAAGAACTCGAAACTTCTTGACAAAAATGGAAAACCTCCTACAAGTCCAGCTCCTGATATTTTTGTGAGTACTTATATGCGTCCATTTCAGGGGCTTATGCGAGAGGAGATGCTAGAAGTTCAGTCAAAAATTCTAAGTGGTGAAGTGCTACTTCGAAAGGGGACAAGTAAGTCTTCTAAAAAGATCGTAAATAAAGCAATTCTAAATGTGAAGGATGTAAAGGAATATGCAAAACAGCTAAAGCAAGCAAGGGCTATGCAAGATGGCATTGTCAAATTTTGCACAGATGTATCAGTTCACAGAGGGGATTATGAATTTTTTAAATCAAGATGTGACATTACTGATGGGGATATGGAGAAGCTCAAAGTATGGAGCTCGCAGTACTTAGATACTGCAACAAAGAGAAATGTTAAGACCATAGACCTTCCAGATAGGGTAAAAGAGTTTTTGAAGGAACGTCTAGGTTTTCCTGTTGTTAAGTTTGATCCAATAACAAGTGAGAGCAGCTATTTAATCAGTATTGGTAGTAAGGGCTATTGTGGAGAAACTTCAACAAAGGCTCCAATTAGCCTATTTGTTTTGAACTTAATGGAGGAAAACATGGATCATTTTGATAATCATGATCTCGAGCAGTTTTGGAGAACTTGCAGGCATATGACAACACTAGAAAAATATACTGTTGTTATATTTGTTAGAATGGGTATACAATCTGCAAATGTGATTCAAAGTGCTGAGAGCATTGTTGGTGAAAAGAAAGTGGTTTACGGCATCTATGAACATTCTGAACAGTCTGGAGAAAAAGTATCTGTCAGTAATCCTTTCAGCATTGTAGTCACAGTAATGATTAGCAAGGGCCAGATACCTGCTATTACTTGTTGGCCTCACGACAACAACTTCCAACAACTGCTTATGAAGGTTCATGATAACTCATTAAATTTGAGAGATGTACCCTTTATGGAAGAGTATCCTACTTTAGATTATGTGTGCCTTGGCGAGGGTGTTGTGCTGAAGAGGCATATTAGACCTAGAGTTGTCAAGTATTTAATTAGTTCATTTTGTACCGATGAGAATTCTATGGTCTGTGAGTGGTACATGCATGGAACATTTGGGCAAGGGGCGTTATGTCTTGGAAAGAAGGTAGTGTCTATTGTCAAATCCACTCACATGGAAGAATTTTGCCATAAGTATTTTGATTCTGTAGTATACTTTGCCAAGACAACAAAAAAGCAAAGTATCGAGAGGTCTCAATGGATGATGAGGGCTAAGAAAATCCTTCTAACAATAGTTCTCGAGCATATTGCCGCATGTAATGATGACAAGAATGAGGACATACTTAGCAATACAAATCAAAATGGAGTTACTATCGAAGTTTTAGGAGCAACGGGCCTTGAAGAACCTATGGAGCATGCACTTGAGAGGTTGCCTTCTTCACCTCTTGCACTTCGAGGAAAGTGTCCGTAATCTCTAAAATATGTCTTTAAATTTATGGAAAACCATTTAAGCTCTTCCATTCTCTTAATGCCCTTCATGTTTTAAATTTTGTCGATGTGATGATTTACATATTAACGATCACGGGGGGAGCGGACGAGTCGGGGTAATGGAAGGACGTGAAACGCCGCCAGCTTGACATTCATGTTGTGGTCTCGGATGTAGAAGGTGTCTTTTCCAGTCAACTTTGAAGTGGATGAGCAATTAACATCATCATTGAACAAAAGTGGCCAAGGAAGTTACTTATTCTAGATATTAATGGTGTTCTTGCATCTTTAGTATCTAAGAAAAGGGCTTCCACCATCAAAACATCACAAAAGCCTATTGTATCCAAACGAAGCACATTTATCCTAGGCCGTATAGAAGAGTTTATTGCTTTTGTCTTGAAAGATTTGATGTGGCGGTTTGGTCTTCATTAACATATAAGAGGGTTGTAAGTACACTTAAAGATATCGGGCTGAAGAAATATGTTCACAACTTTTTCATTCACTTGGTCTGTCGATTGTATGTGTCTCAAAGACGTACCAATTGATGTGTCTCAAGGGAAGCCGCTTTTTCTCAAAAATTGGAAACCGTATACCAACAATTCGGAGGGAAGTACCATGAGGGCAACACCATCTTGGTAGATGGCTGTCCTTATAAATGCTATATGAACACAAGCAACAAAGATATTTGTCAAGTTCTACCGCCCGTAAGAACATGAGATAGATGACTATCTTTTCACCGACATCGTTCCTTTGCTTATGGAGCTTGAGAAATGTGATCAAGTTGTTCTATCATTGACATGTATCCTAAATTCAAACAAGTAGACCATATAAATGCAAATGTTATGAAGGCTTTAGACATGTTATTCTAACCAAGAAATACAAGCAACTTTTTTGTAATGTCAAAGACTTATTGAAGAGAAAGTTAATGTACTTTGCACGATACACTTGTTTAAGCTTTTCTATGTGTCAAAGATTTGTGCTAACTATGAAATACAAGCAAGTTTTCTAGTGTGATCCTTTGTTGAAAAAATAAAGAAATGTACTTTTGGGCGACATACTTATTCAAATGTTCTATTGAAATGAAAGCTATTATGTGTTTTACTTATTCAAATTATATGTGTAAATGGAAGCTATTTTGTGTTATTTTTTCAATGATCTTTTGATCTTGTTTTAATTTTTATAATATAAAAACTTTAATGTTTGTTTAAAATTTGTTGATATGTCTAGAACGCCCTGTTCCCAGAACCTTAAAAGTGGGAATTGCATGAGTTCCATTTTAATGAAATGGAGCTTTGGAGCAGACTGCACTTCCTTCTATTAAATCACCATACATTATGGATAGGGAGCAAAGGCCAAAGGATCGAGAGACATATATCAACGCGTGGCATAGAATTAAACACGACCCGGATCCAAAGATGTTTTGGCGGTTTTGTAAACCCCAAGACCAAATGCCGATAATTTTTCCAAATGTTGAAGCCCATCCAAAGTGACTCCTAGAAGATAAGCCATGCATCTGCAGATTTGGGTTAAATTCTGGACAAAAGCGTAGAACAAAGAACCAAGAAATTTACCCTGCAGAAGATGCTCCAGAACCCATCAAAATTGGCGTAAGATTAAACCCACCAAGCTGAGGTATGTGTTTTGCTTTTGATTACATCAATCTTCTGTGAGTTGCTGGTTCTGTACGTCTACTTGGTAAACTATGCAGGGAGCAGCTACCAAGCTCCTATCATGAAACTCAAAAATAAATCTTGAACTATGGATATTTCCAGGCCCATCTAGAAGCAACAATCTTGTTCCTGCTAAAGGCTAATTAGCCCACGTAGCTACTTCCATGACTTGCATCTCACCTTCTAAACTAAAAGGTATAACCATGTTGGCATCATAACAATTTTCCTTTGACATTAATTAAGACTTGCCAAACATGGGACTACTCATATAAGAATTTGCACAAAAAACTGTTCTCAAAATTTGCAAATCTGCTTATTCAGGATTATAAGGAGAGCTTTGTCTAATAACAGCTTTGCTCCCATAACAGGACAATGGAAATAATCCAATACACTCACCAGGAGTAGGAAGATTGTTGGAATGAGACCTGCATATGTTGTTTAAGCCACCAATTGATCGTCTAAACAGCTCCATCCTCTGTTTACCTTAGGGCAGTTCTTCCCCTTATGCTCAAAATTTCCAAATCCAGAAGCTGCTCACAGACCGCATCAAAGGCAAGAGGCGGCGAAAAGACCTGCTACATGAAGCAAGTCATATGTTCTCGGATATGTGGAAAAGGCCTCGACTTTGCACATCATCACATCTTGTCTTGTTAATAAATTGTAGTGACTATATCATGCACATATGAATAAGATTTTATTTCTTCTCACCACCATAAGATCATCTATGAGTGCTGCGGCAAAGCTTCCATACTTGGTATTCATGTCCATCACATTTCGTATCGGTTCTCTGGGACAAAGTTCTAAGAAACCATAAAAAAATGCTACGATTATGTTTGACGCTCAGTAACATACTATGTGCGTGCGTATTTCAATGTCAATCCAACATTCGTAAAACATAGTCGCTAGTGTATATGGCGATCGACCGAGAAAGATCTTTTTGTTCTACATTTACTAATGATTTGTTAAGTTCCATATTTGCATCACAATAGAGATAAGGCTATCATTTTGGGTCTCTCTAAACTCGAGAGACAAACAACTCCAGCAAAGAAAAGCGCATGCGATTAAAATCTAGACTTTGCAAGCCATGAGAAAAATGCATGCCAAGAACAAAGTTGACATTGATGTCTCGATTCCAAAACCACACAAAGACTAAAGTTCAAAATTTCAAGATCGCTGGACAGCTCGGAATATAACGAAAAACTATTCAAGATCATAAAGCTTAAGAGGGAATATATCAAGAGATTTCATGAAGCATGCATATACACATAAGCCTAAAACTATTCATCCAAAGATCTAAATCCTAGAAAATCATCGGGCTAGAAGCATCGATCACCTTTTGCTACAGTGTAGCAGATTATGTCGCCCAAGCCATCGCCTTCACCGGAGTCAGCAGATCGAGACTATTTCAACGCGGTCGGAACTTAAAAACGTTTACCCTAGAACATATACATTACTAACCTCCTTCAAGTACCAAGCTCCTTTTGTCTTTTCAAGACCAAGTCGTGGGAGGACCTTCTTGTATTGTTGAACCGTTTCTTCCACATCCTAGTATCCGCTTTAAAACCACCACCGCTTCCACCGAGAAAACCGAACCCAATCGGATGGAGTAACCAAGCGTTACTCGCCATGGAAGGACGGCAATGTAACCAAGCAGATAACCCTAAAACATCCAAATCGGCGAGAAGAAAAATCGGGGGCTATCTAGCCGATTTTATCTCGTAGATCAAATGGGGCCGTCCGATTTAGGGCTGGGTCCAACACTTACACTATAACATTATAATATAAGATTGTTCACACATTGTTTGGCGGTGAATTCAACCAATATTTGCGTGGCTTTTAATTTTTAACTCTATTAGAATGTGAAAGCTATTGTTGTGTTGACAATCGAGATAAAACATTGACACATTTATTGCTTTGAAACAAGCTACAAAAGTTTCTCATGAGCAAACAAGTTGGAGAGGTTATTGTACAGCAGTTGGTTTATTATTAGACACAATGAAATGGTGTATTCTCAAATTTAATATAATTGTTCAAGTGCATAATTTACAAATATGTTTAGTTTGGAGACTCCACTATTATAATAAATTAACATTATTAACATAAACACATAACACATATTGCTACATGTTTTTAAATGTCTTTTATATTCTCACGTCTTTTTTTTTATGGTCCGGCAACCAAAAGTTTTTTAGTATAATAACCAACACATAACTACCATTGACATTAATAAATATAACCATTGGATCCAACACATTTAAATTAAAATCCCCTTAAACCCCTTTGGTTTGGGTGCATATTCACACCGGGGGTGACGAGGGGCAGCGAGAGCCCTCATAATTGTATTTTTGGACGACTGAAATCAACACCATATAGTATTCCGGTTGAAATCTTATGGTATTTTATGAATCTTATTATACAAGATAGCAAATCTTGTACTTGCATACCCCACAAACAAGGAATTTTACGCACGGTGTAGATTATGGAATAAGGGCGAATATGCCAATCCAACAGCTCTCGATGCCCGGAGTCACCCCCCGTGTGAATATGCACCCAAACCAAAGGGGGTTTAAGGGGGATTTTAATTTAAATGTGTTGGATCCAATGGTTATATTTATTAATGTCAATGGTAGTTATGTGTTGGTTATTATACTAAAAAACAAGGTAGTTTCTGTTATGGGTACCAATTAGCTTTTTCTTTAAGAACCTCATTCCAAAATAGCATGTGTTTCCAAAATAAAAAAGTAGACATGCAAATAGAAATCAGAAAACAAAAATGCTTACATTTATTTTGATAAACGTTACAATAATAGCTGGAGATCCAAAATGTTGCAAGAACATTGGAAAACTTATTTGTTTTTGTGACAGTTGAATGATCAAATTTCTGAGTCTTCCATCCCTCTTTGGATATTTGCACTAAATTCTGCTTCGCACATAGTACTGCAAAACGATTGTAAAGTCCTGCCCTACTTAGCTTGGACATTTTTGGAAAAGCATTCTTTTGCTTACCATTGAAGTCTTTGCAGAATGCCAGTATGTCTTTGCTACTCACATCGCTCACTTTATCTTTGCCAAATGCCACCATGCATCTTATATAATAATGTTATTGTGTAAGTGTTGGACCCAGCCCTAATTTGGACGGCTGAGATCCATCGACATTGCACGGCCAAGATTTCTTCTCTTCTCATCTTTTTTTTTAGGTTTCAACGGTGTAGAGCTTTGGACGGTGCGAGCTCGGGACGTTTTGCCCCTCCCGAGGCGTCTTGCCACGGCTGAGCTCTCAAAGCGCTTGGAAGAGACTGCGGAACTTGAAACAAATTTTGATGTAAAAAGAGATCACGGAACTTGAAACAAATTTTCATGCAAAGGGAAAACAATGGCTGAAGCTTTAGCTTTGGCAATGGGGGCATAAGACCCGTGGATTGGTATCGTTTTGTCGGGTTTAATAAGAACAGCTCTCGCCCCGCATCTTGAGGTTCTTGAGGTTCGGACTTCGCCGCTTTCCCTCAGAGAATCCGTGATCTCCAGCTATGGCGATGGGTTCAATATTGATGGACTATGGCGATGGCATTGCACAGGATGGCTCTTCTTCTTCCCGGACGATGTAAGATTTGCCTTTAGTTGTTGCTTTTCTGTTTTGCATTGTTTCTACAAGCAGAACATGCACCAAGAGTGAAGAAACAGAGCTGAAGGCAGGTCATGGGTTTCCCCTATTCTCCGCACCGCCACGTTCTTCTATCTTCTTGGCATGCTTCTACAAATAAGGTAGGGTATTCTTGCATCAAACACGGCTGAGTAGCAGGTCTTAGAGGTAATATGATACAGGGAAGTAGTTGGAAAACCAAATGGGATCCAAATCTTCGAGCTTTTAGAACGGGTTTTTTCTAGCAAGCAAGAAGGCCGTGTCTTTTGTAATCGGGTTGAGTAGTATTATTTAAAACCTGCAGCTATATTTTTTGCAACCGAAGTTTTGTGCGCCTCTTGCGAGATGCATCGTAACACGTGCATTTGCAATAGGGTTCCTTCGGCATCAGCTATCCGTTGTTGTTTTTCACAAAGGGCCCTAACGGAGTGATTCTACAGAGGATGTTTGAATAAAACAATGTTTTCTACCAAAACCTTAGCCAAGTCCGGTATGGCTATGGCTTTTTGCAACCGAAGTTTTGTGCAATGAGTTTTGTGCGCCTCCGGATAGATGCATCGAGAACACGTGTGTACCGCCTAACGCCCAAGATAAATGCATAATCCATATCGGACTTGGAGATCCTATCTCACGCATATAACTCCAAAGTCCTCTTTCGCGAAAACAATGCACCACATTTGCAAGACCAATGATGGATTTATCCTTTTGAGTCTGTCCTTCCTTTACATGGATGTTAGTGTTTGGTCCATCTTACCATATCAACCAATAAGTTTCATTACGCATTTCAAAATTCCTTTTGTCTTTTCTAGGGGGCATTGTTGATGCAGGTTTGCCATGCAGTTCTAAAGGGGATTTTACAAGTCACTACAAAATTTTCTTGGTAAACATTCTCAAGGTGTTGCCTTCTTTGGAACTTATTATAGGTACATCTTATATCCTATACCAAATCTTTTTAGAGGTGTTGCCAATCTCTAGATTGTTAAATTTGTTCAAATAGCTAGCCCCTTGATAATGCCTTTGCAATGTTTGAGTAATGCAAGGTTTCGGGGATAAGGTGTTGTCTCGGCCTAGCTAGGGCAAAAAGGCATATTGTTTATTGTCTTGAAGGCATGAGCTACAATGGGAGGTATTGTAGCCATTGTTCATGCTAAGCAAAGTCAGATTTATTGCTCTCAAGATATTCCTTAGTTTCCATAACATGGGCTGTGCAATGCATTTTGCAACAATGCATTTCGGAATGGCTGGGGTCACTGGATATTTGCTGCAGTTTTAGAGTAGGTTCTGTCTTTAGCTTCCTTCATGAGATGGTAGAGTACCTTCATAAGATGTCAAAGAATCTTTTGGTTCATGACTATGGCACACAACTAATCTCTGGGACTTTGCACCTTCAGCTATAGCCTTCAGTCAGTTTCAGCAAATAGTACCTAGCATTTGAATTGGTATCATTCTTTTGATTTGGAAAAATTATCTGCCGATATATTTAGTGATATTAAGTCACAGGACAAATCTGAAGATCTCGAATGTTAAGCTTCCCCAGGCTATCATAATTTCTTTAGAACTAATCCCTAGCTTTGCAATAAAAACGCAAAAGCTCTATTATATCATTCAAGAATTGTCAGTTCTTTAATACAGATATATTGCAATGGAAAATGGAAGTGCTGTATTGTTGAGATGGTTCAATACAGATATATTGTAAAAGGAAGTGTTGTGTTATGATGAGATGGACCTCTTTAATACAGATATATTGCAATGGAAGTGTTGTGTTGTTGAGATGGTTCAATCTGAGATATATTGTAAAAAGGAAGTGTTGTGTTATGATGAGATGGACACGAGAACACGATTTAATGTTGAAATTCCACTAACGTTCTTCTATGCCATGTCTCATAAGAACATAAGTTGATGTTGAAATTCCACTAACATTCTTCTATGCCAGCCTTAAAAAAAGAACTTAGTTTTTCATAAATTTAACACTAGCACACATGAAATACATATATGAAGAAAATCCATTAAGCCCATCTTTCATATTTGATTTTCAAAAGACGAACACATGTTTTATTATTTATTTGCAAACACAATTAAAATGTCAAGTATTTTTAAAGGTAGCTCTAATCAAAGGAGCAAAGTACTTCTAGAGGTAGCTATAGATAAAGGTGTAGCGCATAATGAACAAAATGTCTAAGGTTACACATAATCATGCAATGCCTTCAAAAGGTTACGTGCAACGCATCCATAGCCACAACACACATCGACATTCATATACAAGCAGCAATACATCATAGCCACCACACATCCACATTCATATACAAGCAACAAGAGAGAGCGACTTAATGAGATTTAGAACACAACATCAACAACTCATAGACATGGCCACTTGCAATCTACAGGTTCCCAAAATGATCCAATGGCCCGGACTTGCAATCTATGTGTTCCCAAAATTATTCAATGGCTTAGAAGTTATTGTAGAACACAACATCAACTTTATGCTTTGAATTACACATGTTTCTACACTTAGAAGTTTCTCATTGACTTGCACCCGCAATGTACATCATTGACATGTCGGTCATATAATATCAAAGATTAGCTCAATATCGACAAGTCGCTACTTGCATGGGGGTTAAAAGTGAAAATCCCCGATTGCAACGACTAAACTAGAATCCTATTTGTTAGACTAGAAGCCTGTTTATTCTATTTTGCAGCAATAATGCACTCTAAATCGACAAAGCGCATGGTGGTGCATGCACTAAAAAATATGCTCGATCTTAAATATCAACAAAAAAAATGTTACACATACATGCTAACATGCTTTACTCGCTTTATCGCATGCATGGTCCTTTTAATGGGCAAGAATGGACTAATTTAAAAGCAACTCAAAAGCAACCTAAAAATAGGCTGAGCTTAAAATGTTAAAAATGCATCATGCCAAAATGTTCAAAATGTAAAGCATGTAAAGCGGGGGTAATGGCGCTAGGTAATCGATGGCGTAAATTAAAAAAAATGTATAGCATGGCAAAGATGGTAACGGGATTTGAAAAGCATCCAAAGTGACACAGAAATCAATAAGCAAATGGAAAGACATAATTTTCAAGCTTTTCTTGTTAAAAATATGATAAAGATATTTTACTATTCATAAAATATTGGATACTGTAGGTCTGAACAAATAATAACACTCTAGGACTGAACAAACACTGGCACTGTAGGTCTAGGCGAACACTAGCTACAGTCTCTACACAACACTTTAGATTTATGAAGTCTAATCCAACAACATGGCGTTCTGCAACATTATAAATGTCCAACATTTTGAGATCATGAAGAGGGAAAAAATAAACAGTAACATAAGAAAATAAGATGGTTCTAAAGCATCAAAGGTGTAAAGATGTTGTGGCTCCAAATGCTGCTTTAATGGCAGCTTCAGAATGCCCTTATATTTTTATCATGGAAATCGGGAACCTTCCCATCATCCAATTGCTCCATTTCCAGAGTACAAAAATGGGGCATAGACAGGTCACAAGGCTAGGACGGGCCATATTAACATGATGGATTATCCCTATTAATATCATGATATCATAAAAACATATACCAGGAACTATACATATTGATTTGAGATAGTTGTTAGGTTCACTATGATTCCAAAAGAGCTTGATTACAATAAGCTATTGGAGTGCTTCTGGGGCAGCATAATCCAGAAACACCAAAATGCTTGGTATGGTTGCATTGTGTCTCTTTTCTAGTCTGCATAATGATAATTTTCAGACAAAGCATAGATGACTTGTTTCTTAAGAGCAAAATACTAAGTTGGGCAAATTAAGATTATGTTAACAAGAATGTGCTCATTTTTAAGCTAGGGTAATGATGCTCGTACACAATACAGATCAGGAATTTATTACTACGCGCCTGAACAAGAGAAAGCAGCACGAGAGTCATTAGAACAGAAGTAGAAAATCATTGGCAAGAAGAGGTAACTGAAATACTCCCAGGTAAGAAGTTTTATCATGCTAAGGAATACCATCAACAATGTTCGGAAAAAGGTGGAAGGTTTGGGGTTAGGCAATCTACAGAGAAAAGATGCAAGGATCCAATTTGCTGTTATGGTTGAAAGACGGTTTTAGATCCTTCTTGTGTACTTTACTTTGCATGCATGTCTAATCTACAACCAAATTAAAGCTTTGAAGTAACTTTGAGACTATTGATTTACCTCATTGCAGATTTCCATGACTTCCCTCTCTTCAGGATGTTTCTTCCTTTCCTTTGCAAGGGAGATTAAATTTTGCGCTTCGTCTTTGGAGATGCATTCAAGCGCGGACTTTGGATAACGGATGATCCACTGCTTTGTCTCCTCTCCACTACTATGATAGAAAAAAAAATTATTACTTGCTACCTGCCACTACTGATAGCGATGTGAACAGAAAATTCAATCTTTAGAGTAGAGAAAGTAGTGGCAGTGGCAGAGGAGATTGGTTTTACCTGTTATGCATTGCCAGGTTCTCAAAAAGAAAGGGGCAGATGTAATGAAGTAAGGTTTCTCTGAAGCAAGGCATTGACACTTTCTGTCTGAATCCAATTCAACAAAAAGAAAAGGACATGAAGTGAATATGAAGTACCTTTCTTTGACAGATTTGATCCCAAAGCAACACCGACTGTCTAAACCCTCCTGCATGGAAAAATTTGAAATGGAATGAAGGTGGACTCATCCCTAACGCCAGCAGCATCAGCCGTTTTTCCCATGCCGTCCACATTGGAAGCTCTCTGAATACTTTTGGGAAAAACCTAACGGGTATCTTTGCCTTACCTTTATTTTTTGTTTTGCTTGTCTTACCTTATTTTTGCCCATCGTAGCAATGCCTTGCTTTTATTTTTGCTTGTCTTACCTTTATTTATTGCACATCGTAGCAACATGATGGAACAATCCAAGTTACATTTTTTTTTCCCAATGTCAATAACATCACAAAATCCCAATCCTTAACTTTATATCAACATAAATTGTATAATAATGCTAAGCTTGTATATTGCTTGTTAAATGTAACTTTTTTTTGTCTTCTTCAAATAAAAGAGTATCAACACTATGTATACATCAATACAAACGTATGAGGTTTTGTTTTGGTAGGTTTGTGTGGGACTCTACAACCCATACGATTGTAGAATAATCTAGTATCACTTCAAAACTTAGGGGAACTTTCTCTCGATATATGATTTATTCCACACATCTTTGTGGAGTTGTGTCCTATAACACAAGACTCCCCACCTTTGTGGGGATCATCAGTATACGACGTTGGATTTGAGAATATGTTGTAAGGCTAATCTAGTATGTTCCATGTTAAGTGTAAAATTTTCTTGTCTTCTTCAAATAAACGAGTATGAAGAATATGTATGCATCAATATAATCATATAATGTTTTATTTTGATAGGTTTTTGTGCAAATCTACAATCCATACGATTGTAGAATAACCTACTACTAGTTCAAATTTTATGAGAACTTTCTCTCGATATATGATTCATTCCACTTATCTTTGTGGAGTTGTATCCTGTAGCACAAGACTCCCTACCTTTGTGGGGATCATCGGTCAACTATTTCTTTGCACATATTTGCAACGTTGTCTCTAAGGCTCGTGCATAACATATCCACACATGATTGTTATGAAGTGTTTGTCAATACATGACATGCATTAGAATGTTATGCTAATATTCCTCTATTAAGATGTTCCTGTGCAATTGACTTCACATTTTCAAGTAGTGTCACCCAAAAGATTTATGCTAATAACCGTGAAGGAATGTTAGTTTGTGGGAATGCGACTGGACATGCAAGGAAGGCATGGAACGGTGGTTCGACTGTGCACTTGCATCCAGAAGGCCAGAGTTACCCCAGGACACATGTTTGAGGGGCAGACGATTGATAAAAAGTTCGGATACATGCTATGTCTAGACTTGCACACTAGCCAAGGAGTGCATTGGATGGAAGGTCGAATAATTTCCCATATCAAGCCGAGTTTGGTTATAGATGGTCATGATAATTGGTTCCTAAAGTAAAATGGATGCTATGGACTCATGCATGAAGTCAAAATTGCATTTCGAGCTTGCTACTGTGGGAACATGCCATTTTCCCGTCGTGCCCTTACGTCAGAAGGGGGAAAATTTGGGGGTTAGCACATCCGTGTAGTGGATGTCCATTTTTTCTTTTTGAAGACGGTTCATGGGATATGAGCTACCATTTGAACGGTGGGATTAGGAGATGTTGCGGTTTTGGTGCCCTGACACCTAAACCCTACTAAATTTGTAGGGTTTAGGTTTTGGTAGGCTTTCCTACCTCGGAAGTGGTCAAAAGCTTGCGTTCAGGGTTTTATCGAAGGTTCGAGTAGAGAGCCCAAGAGAGAGAACAAAAAAACCCTCTTTGGGCACTGATTTCAAACTTGCCCTTTCACGATGGCTCGCAACAACCTAGACATCGTGCGACTGGACATGCAAGGAAGGCACGGAACGACGGTTTGACTGTGCAATTGTATCCAGAAGGCCAGAGTTACCCCATAACACATGTTTGAGGGGCAGACAATTGATCAAACATTCGGATACATGCTATGTCTATACTAGCACACTAGCCAAGGAGTGCCTATAGATGATCATAATAATTGGTCCCTAGAGTAAAAGGGTTGCTTTCGACTCATGTGCGGAGTCAAAATTGCATTTGGAGCTCGCTAGAGAGGCTTAACTGTGGGAATACACCATTTCCCCGTCATGCCCCTACGTCAGGAAAGGGAAAATTTGGGGGTTAGCACATCTGTGCAGTCAAATGTCCAATTTTTTCTTTTCGAAGACGTTTCATGGGATATGAGCTACATTTGAACGGTGGGATTAGAAGACGGTGCGGTTTTGGTGCCCTGACACCTAAACTCTACTAAATTTGTAGGGTTTAGGTTTTGGCAGGCTTTCCTCCCTCGGAAGTGGTCAAAAGCTTGCGTTCAAGGTTTTATCGAAGGTCCAAAGAGAGAGCCCAAGAGAGAGAACAAAAAAACCCTCTTTGGCCACCGATTTCAAACGCCCTTTCGCGATGGCTCGCAACAACCTAGACATCGTGTGACTGGACATGCAAGGAAGGCACAGAACGGCAGTTCGACTGTGCGATTGCATCCAGAAGGCCAGAGTTACCCCAGAAGACATGTTTGAGAATTGATCAAACATTCGGATACATGTTGTGTCTATACTAGCACG
>JAJEKV010000895.1:0-69896 GCA_021234155.1 Isoetes taiwanensis
CTCTTGACCATATACCTTCAAGAATCCCAGTGCGCAAATGGGGAACAATGCATCCACCATATCCTTGTTTGGGAATTGGGTTAAAGGGAACTCACGGAAGGCGACCCTCTGTGAGGACTCCCGTGGATCTAGCAGGGAGAGTCCCAGGGGGACTATGTCCGCAGCAGGGATTTGCAAGAAGAGAAGAAAAAGAAAACGGAACAAATGAGAGAAAAGATGATAAGCTTCCTTGATATCAATGATGAAAATGCCTTGAGTTCTACTTAATAGAGAGAGAAAAGCTGAAAGGAGACAAGACTCAAAACTCATCCTAAAAACTTGTTGCTAACTCTCTCTCATATATATAGTACAATGGCCTTGGGCCCAATATGAACACTCCCGGTGATCTGGTCTTGGAGCTCACGGAAGGAGGCATTTACAAGTGTTGGGGCCTTTTGAAGTGCCTAGAATCCTGCTGGCCCAGCGGTGGCCGAGGCGTCCACTTGTCGTGCGCCCTCTTGTTGGCGACCCACAGGGCTTTATTTGCGTGGTGCTGCTTGGTCTTCTGCGGACCTTGGATGTCGACCGTGGCGTGAGGATCTGAGGCTTGACTGGTGCATGCATTGTATGCATGAATAGTCACGGCTGTGCCGGGAGGCTGGGATACCTCCCAAGCGACACTGAGTGAAGAAAAGGAGGAAGCGTTTGGGCGGGGAAGCCACCATGCATGCGAAAGTGATCCTCCGCGGGGGTGAGGGCGGGCACCATGTAGAAACTTGGCTTTGAGGATCTTGGCGTGATTGAAGAGCTTGAGGGGTGTTTTGGCCAAGGGCAGGATCATCAATAAGAAAGCGGAAGCGGACCATGTCTTCAAAGGGCGCGTGAATGCGAAGAAATGTCTTGACATTCCATGGGGGCATGGTCACGAAGGCCAAAGGCGACAGCAGCATTGGTTACGCAAAAAATGGGGCCGTACCCGATTTAAGGAGCTTAGCAAAATGCATTTGAAGACGGCATAAAATCCGCTTGAAAGATGAGCGAAGGATCGGTAGGTGGAGGCGATGCGAAGGTGCCGGAACCATGAAGCGCATCAGGGCGTTGCCAACCAGCTCATTAGCAATGTAGATCAATTGGTGGTGTTGTCAGTGGCACCTTTCTTCCCAATGTGGCGGCGAACAAAGCGTGGATCCGCAGGAATCGTTGTCGAGATGCGAGGTGGTGTCGACATGCATGACCATCCATGACCTTGGTCCAAAAGGGAAAATGTCGGGGAAGTGAGGGGAACATGGGGCGTGGAGATGCGCCCGGGGAAGCATAGGGAGAAGGAACCATGCAGGTGGTGGGTTCTTGGCGTCTCCCAGTCTCCGACAATCACGGATCAAGATACGGATCCCAAAAAGCGACAGAGTTGTGGAGATATCCATCCATTGAGGGCAGATCTTTATCAACAAAGTTGTGGGGGCTATCCCATCCGTGGGGACCGTCTCGGGACTGTCCTAAGATGCTTATTTGGCGGTGCTTAACCGGCAAGAATAATAATGATTGCTACGGGCATGTACTATGAGAAAGTTTGTGCATATATGGGTTATCTGAAGCACCCATTGCGGGATGTCTAGATACTTGTAGCCCATTTTGTTCAGTATTATGGCCGCTTCATGAAATATATTAAGCCACCAAAGAGATAAAAATGATTGAGATCAAAGCGACAAGGGCGCAGCCACAACTTTGTCTTCAATGGAGGTTACGGGTCAGAAGAAAATGCACTTTTCGGAATATCCCGCAGGGATCCGCCAGATATGGATTGTTATCGTGATAAGGCACCCATTGAAGAATTAAGCATTATGGGTCAAGTTTCACCTCATCCAGAATAAATGCGGTGGCGAATGGTCCAGGTTGTCCCTTCGGACCCGTTCGGACGAGAAGGGTTGACACGGGAGGAGAAAGATTTCCCGGTGTATTGAGGCGAAATACGGCAATCTCCGGCGTCATCCGATTATCTTTTTTACGCACCTCATGGTGATCTTGAAGAGAGGTGGTGAAGATGCGTAAGAAGGCGAGCCGTCAAAGAGGCTGACTTGGCGTCCGGGGCTGAAAGATTTTTGAACTTGAGTCTTTGAAATTTTCCACCTGGTTGGGATTACAAGGCATTGAGTTTAGCAATATCGCGTCCTTGAATTTTCGGGGAGGCGACTTTGGACTTGTTGTGCTCAATAAAGTCCCCGAATTTCCTGGAGCTGAGCATTGTCGCAAGTTGGCTGACTTGAGCTTGTGTACTTTTGAGATCTGCATGAGCGTGTAAGAGCTTCATGCTTGTCTTGAAAGTTTGGCCTCCAAAGTTGCAACTTAGGCGTGCGACTTGAAGATCTGGTATATACTGCCATCGAGAGGCCTCTGAGTGCCCCGTTGAACCCAGCTCATAAGGCGTCTTGGGATTCTTGTAACTTGAGAGCGGCGACTTGAGCGTCCTGCTGATCTTGTTTCTTGTGAGTGTTGTGGTGGGTGGAAGCTCTTTGTTGCACTGGTTTGGGATGTTTGGGAAAAATGGTGTGAAGTGGATGGTGTAGCGGAGGGAGGGAGGCAGTGACATGGGTGTTTGTGGACATGACCGGTGGAAGGCAGTGAAGTGCCAACTTGGTGAGTGATTGGAAGGGGGGAAGGTGGAATTATGAGAATTTTGGTGGTGTGGGAGTATGGTGGATGGGGGCTTGAAAGTGGCCTCCCCAGAAACTCGAAATGGAAGTGGTACCCAGAAGGCGGTCCATTTCTTGGAAAACGATAGAACATCATTTGGGGCCAATCTATGTGGTGTTTGGGTGTGTGCGGTGAGGACCAGGTTATAGAAAGGCTTATTGATATGGGTGTTCTTGATAGAATACCCAAGGAATTTTCCATACAGAGAATTTGACAAAAGGTTTACGTAGGGCTTGTCGATATTGGTCGGGCGATGGACATTGGCATGATAAGCGGTGCACCAAACTGTGACATGATATCTGTATAGCGAACCATGATAAGGGGGGTGTGCAAGGGAATATGAAATACCTCAGAAATCAAATGTTGAGTCAACGAAATAGTGGTGCCATCGACCACTGGTGGTGTAACCTTTGCGGGCATTAACGATATTGGCGATGAACTGCTTCAACTGGTCAGGATTTGGGCGGAGGTTCCATTTGAGGTAATGCATTAAAGCTGGTGTCGTTCGACTTCTTTATAAGGCCCAACAAAAGGGCTTCGGAAAGTGAAGCGTCAAGAAGGATCTGAGGATGCAAAGGGCGGATCCTTTGGAGGCAGTAAGCAAGTGTAGAAAATCTTAGGGCAGCCATGGAATGATGTGCACGAGCGAAGGATGCCAAATGGAAGGCGAAAGGCGAAAAACCTGAGAGGGACAAAAGGAGGAGCAGGTTGTGTTAAGGCGCCTATTGAAGCGAAAAGAGGTATGAAGAGTCTGAAACTGGAACCGTTGATGGTGCGGGTGTCAAAGATGCCAAGAAGGGTATTGAGGCAAAATTTGCTAAGTCCCAAAAGCGTAAGGGAGAAGCAATGAGCGGTGAGGATGAGAAGGCGTGAAGAAAGATCGGATGTATTGGATGGCAAAAGGACACCCATTAATGTCCGGAACGTGAAAAGAAGGAATGGCATTCAATGCTGGCAACTCAAGTGGGATATCATTAAAAGAATGTGTCGGAAGGTACCATGGCTAGATATGCGGTAAGGAGAAAGGATTCTCATTTTAAGCTTGACCTTGCATTGCAAACCGTTGGCGATTTGTGATTGGTCCGCGTCGACAAGAGTTCCTCGATTGGCTATATAAAGACGGTAGGGAGGAAAGCGAAGCATCGATGGCAACTTCGTAATGCTGCTCTTTTGAGCGAGCGGGCGCACGATGCCCACTAAGCGTGTCGAGTGGATCACTTGCAAGATGAATTATGCGGATCTCTGGCGCTGCCACAATAGGTAGCATGAGAATGGGCGGCTGGTGTGCGGGATGGCTGAACATCCCGACCGAACCAGCGGGATGAGGTGTGGTTGCACCTTATTTGGGATCAGGGGCAGAACCTCTACCATCTCCTGCGCATTACCTGCTGCCGAACCGGGTAGGGGTTTTCCTCTTAGGACTTAGTAAATGGGCTCACGAGCGTTTTTTGTATATAGGCGGTGCCCATAAGCGAAATAATTTGGGCATGCCCACATTTTTAAAAAAATCTCCACTATAATATAATATACGCCCTTTCTAGTCACTTTCGTGGTGTTTGCTTCTTGAGCTGTCTACGTGTATTGTTGATGTTCACTACGTGTGATGAAATGCTTTGAGGCGAAAACCATTAACCAATGTAGGTAATGGGTGCCATCTAACTTCGGCTAGTTGGAAAGCGCTTGGGTCTAACCACTTGAACAATTTGATAAGGGCCAAACCAGCGAAACTTGAGTTTTCAGGAAAAATTTTTGTACGGAATCATAAAGAAGAACCAAATCTCCTTCTTTGAATGTTTTTGTCTTCAAGCGTTTGTCATGTAAAGATTTTTGCAAGCCCATTTGTCCATGAAGAACACGAATATAAGCATCCTTGAAGTTCATCCAAACTGTTCTAATTGATAGACCCGTTCTTTGAGTGCGGCGGGTGGATTATGAAGCGTTAGCCGGTTGAAAGCGGAGTGTTGGAAGGATGTATTCAAGCGGCATGAGAGCTTCACGACCATAAACCAATTTAAAAGGAGTGTGACCGGTAGCAATCTTGAAACAAGTATTGTAGGCCCAAAGAGCGGTAGGAAGTTTTGTGCGCCAATCACATGCGGGGGCGTCACAAATTTTTTGAGAATGGTGACGAGTTTTGTTGGTGCTTTCTGCCAACCCATTGCCTTGAGGATAGTAAGGTGTGCTCTTGTGATGATGTATGGGGAGATAATCCGTCAGCTCCTTGATAGTATGATTGATGAAATGAACACCACGGTCAGCTGACCAGCTCAGGTAGGGCACCCGAATCAGCGTGATAATTTGTTGATAGAGGACTCTACTTATTTTATTGCTAGCTGCGGTGTTATGCGGAAGTGCACAAAGCTTCCGCCCATTTGGTGGCGTGGTCGGTGAGAACCAGAATGTATCGAGACGCGAGGTGTGCGTATGAAGGATCTATAGGTCCCACAAAGTCCATTCCCCATTTCTTTGAAGGGGAAGTGGCGTGGCGGCCGGCGTCAAGGAAAGGCGTCCGCGGGCGTGGGGGCGTCCACCCCGGCGGCAAAGCGTCCTGCGTCTTGAGGCGTGGGGCGTGAGCATCTTTGGGCGTGGGCCAATAATACCCGGCTAGAAGGATTTTTGCGTGCGTGGTGTCACCATGAAAATGACCACCAAGCCCTTGATGAGCTTCTCGAACAATATGCGGAACTTCATGAGGTAGAACCACCGGCGTCGAAGGATGGTGTCCTTACCCTTTTTGTAGAGATGTCCGGCAACCATGGTGTAGTCCGCGGACCTCTCGGAGAAAGTGATAGCGGCGGGATTATTAAACTGGCGAGGAGGAGTGTCTCGTCTTACGGTGGAAGAGCACTGTGAGGAGATGCTGCTGAAAATCATGGAACCAATGTGGTATTTGCGTGACTAAAAGAGTTGAGCATCGGGGGAAGAGTCGAGACCCGGTGCGGGATCATCTGTGTGGATCGTGAAAGATAATCGGAACAACATGAGATTTACCCAGCCTTATGAGCGATTTCAAAAGGGCAAATTCTTGGAGAAGAAGGACCCAGCGAGCAATGCGGCCCGTGAAGCGTGGACTTATTGATCAAATAGAGGAGTGCTTGGTGGTCCACAAAGAACTTGATTTGCCAAAAAAGGTAATGGCCAGGCGTTGGACCACGAAAATGAGACCAAAGCTTCTTCGCTCAGAGTGGCGAGAATAGTTCTTCGGCGAATTGAGTTTTAAATTTGGCGTAGCGATTTGGTTTTGTCGAGTGTGCATCATATTCTTGAAAGAACAGCTCAATAGCAAGCGCCCGAGAACATCGACATGAGCGTGAAAGGGCTTGTCCCATTGAGGAGGAACAGAACGGTTACTGGTAAGCAAAAGCTTCATTTGTTGGAAGCGACTTCCTTTGGGAATTCAAGCCCGGTGGATTAGATCACCGTGAGTTTATGAATGGGATGCAATGGCTGCCAGTCCGGTATGAAGGTGGAGTAATAATTGACCTTTCGGAAAGGCGTGTCTCCTTGATATTGGTGGTGCTTGAGCCTTGAGCACCTGGCCCGATTTTGGCGGGATGGGTGGTGATTCACCTTTCGACAACATGGCCTAACGGAACACGGTGGCAAAAAGGTGCATTTCGGGATTGAGACTAATGCGGACTCATCACATTTACGGAAGGCGAGTTCAATTTATCCAAATGGTCAGCCATGGGCTGTGGCGAGAGAAGTCATCTTGAAAAATTTGCAAGAAGGGATTTTCCTTCATGAAATCATGGCTGAGAGCATGATGCGTTGAAATGTTGAAGGAGAGTTGGATAATCCAAAGGAACCACCTTGTAGGCAAAAAGTGCCTTACGGGGTGGTGAAAGTGGTCTTGAGTTGATCAGTCCTTGATGGAGATCTGATTGTAGCCAGAAAAACCATCCATAAAGGGTACATCTCATGTCCAGCCACTTCTTCGAACTTGGTGCGTGAAGGGAAGTGGAAAATGATCGCGCTTAAGTGGCCTGATTGAGTTTCAGATAGAGTCCACAGGGCGGATCTTACCATTGTGCTTAAGGGCAATGGCGATGGGGCTCACCCATTGAATGTTTGACCTCATAGATCAAACTGCGGCAAGGAGTTTGTCAATTTCGCCTTTAGCGATCGGTATTAGGGTTGAGCACATGCTTGTCGTTGCTACTTTGGTGTCGTGCATCTGATTTGGTAGGAATGGTGAGTTCCCCAAGCTTTTGTTGATTCCCGAAGATCTTTTTGTAACTCAGTGCGAAAATGTGTTTGAATTTTTTGAGCGGCTTAGGCCCATTACGATAAGGCCCGGAAGATTTGCGGCAATCTTGGGACGGGTTGATTGTTGCCGCGTCCACAATCTCGACCGGGTCTGAATATGGGGTATTACTTCAGTATCACGGACAATGTGTGCAGGAGGAGGTTGGAGCATAACGGATCGTGGCACTGCGTGGTGAAAAAAGAGGTTGCTTTTCGGTTTCATCGGCGAGAGGTTGCTTCATGGCGGCGTGGACATCAGCGGGGAGTTGCGGGGAGTTCGGCATCGAAAAGTGATCAGCAGCGTTGGATGCGATTGCAAGGAGCCAAGTAGGGGGTCAAGCAAGGCGACCCACGGCACGGTCTGATCAAAGAGTCATTTAAGCCCCAAGGATCGGCATAATAGGGGTAGGATAATAGCGGAGGCATACTCGTGGGAGAACTGAACTTGATAAATATTACGAGCTTCTTCAGAATCGATTAATGAAGAGGGTTCGCATTGTCAACAGAAATGATCCTGCTGTTTGCAAGTCCATGGTGGCATTGAGATGACCATCGGTGATGACTAATTAAAGAGTGGCCCGATAATGGATACTCTTTGCTGGCGGAGAAAAGGTCACTTCTGGGATTTTCATAGTCACCTGGGCTTTCCAAACTCCAAATTCCATTGGAAGCGGAGATCACCAATGTTGATGTGAAGAATAGGTGTGGCGCCTTGAGGTCTCGTGATATGGCCATTAGCCAATTTGATGTCATATGGGGCCTGAAAGAGTTGTGTGATGCCCATTTATTTCTTGGAGTTTATCAGTGATGAGATTAATTTGCGCTACCTCCATCGATTTGAACATGGTTGACTTGCTGATTTCCCCGTGGCATGGACCCGTGGGTGTAGAGGTAGCCACGGCCCCAACTAAAGCAGTTGGGGTGTGCTTGGTCCTTGAGGCGGGGCCGAGTTTTAAAATGGTTGCCAAGCTTAAAGGAATTTTGATCTTGGGCTCTTGGAGTTCGAGAGGTACATGAGAAAAAGGATCTGCTGGTTCCACTGTGGTGCGGGAGTCACGTGGCGTGTAGGGGCGGCAACTTCTTTGAGTAAGTCAACCTCGGCTGCAATATTGGGATATGTGCGAGGCGTGGAGGTTGAGATGTTGAAGGGGTATCTTGTCTTTGTTGAGCTCTAGTGGTGGCATGAACATTTGCCAAATGCCTTGGCCGGCTTACATGAGGTTCAAAATGCTTTGGCGAACTTTGGGCATGACATGTGGCATGAGCTTTTCAAGTCGGGGTGCAAAGTGAACCTTTTTTTCGTCCTCATGAGGGAATGGTGTCAAGCTGCAAAGGCGGGGTTTCGTGCCCCGAATAATAGTCAAGGGGCGTGATGCCTTGAGTGCGGCGTGAAACTAAACCAACCCAATTTGATGGTACATCTTTGGAGGATTAAGTGCGAAAAATTTCCTCTTGGGCTTGTTGATCGGTGAGGTTGATTTCTTTGGGCTGGTTGATAAGCGTGATTCTTTGAGGCGCTCTTGGTGGCTTCTTAAGGCTGGTCATGGGCCTTGTTTGCCATTAGCGAGCGAGTTAGTAAGCGTGTGGCGGACCGATGTGGTCTGATTGGTGCGGGGAAGTGTACCTGAACTTGTGGAAGTTGAGGACCTTGGCCCGTGGTGGTATGACCCCATTCTTGCCGGTGATGCTTTCTTGAGCTTTAGAAGGATCAAAAGAGGGCGTTGGTTGGATCCCGTGGTTGGTCTGTTCTTTGATAGAGTTGCGTGGGCACTTTTTGAAGGGGTGGCTGGCGATAGTCGCGATTATTATTCTTGAGGTGTGGTTTGCACTTGATAAACCATTTTGTTCGGAAGCGGTGTGGGATGAGTGCGAGTGCACTCTTGGTAGCATGATTACACATGTTGCATAAACTTGCAATGAGGCGGGCCATTGGTGGAGTTACACTCATTGGCCAAATGGCCTTGGTATTTGCAAATATGGCACCAGATTTTGTAGCTTGTGGATTAAGCGTGTTGGCTGAAACCAGGTGTGTGGAACCATGGGTGGAATGAGCGGGGAGCTCTTGAAACCCACGCCTCGGGAGAAACATTGGCGGAGTGATTGACAAGGTCGATGCTTTGCTCAAAGTTTTTGGGCGGGTATTGATCATGAGTCGAATAAGCGGGAGGAAGTCCTTGGAGAAACCGGACCAAAATCTGGCTCTGTGTAGGGTACTCCTTGAGCTTACTTAGCGAGAATGAAGTCGATCGCAAAATCCAGGGGGACTCCGTGGGCTCTTGTTGAAGTTCATTGAGTTGCTTGGGATGAAGTTGATCATCATCAGGTGGTCCGTAATGAGACCGAAAAGCGATCGCATTTCGGACCAGTCTTGTTTTCAATGGCTTTTGTTGGACGCAGAGCCATTGATGAGGAGAAACCGCGGGGTGGTGAAAAAGATGTGGAATTCCCGGTTGAGGTTGGCGTGACCATTTAGGGACAACTAGAGCCTCAAATTCTTCCATGTGGGCTGAGCACTTTGGTCTAAGCGGTTTGCCTTTCGTGTTGCCAAAGGTGGGATAAGTCGGTTTAGTGCGAAAGGTAGATGTGAAAGTCTTTGGGCTGGACGGGGAGCAGATATAGTGAGGGTATTGAGTTGAGGTGGATGTGGCATTGTGCACGGCGGACCACTGATGATGAAGGGGGTGACTGCGGTTGGCTGAGTAAAATTTGGGCATTGGTTTTGAGATCTGTAGGTTGTAAACAGGAAGAAGCGATGGGAAAGCGTAGGGAAAGGATATTCACGGGTAGGCGCCAAAAGGGAGACATGTGGATAAGCGCGTGCTACGGGGAGATGATGGTTCGAAGGAAGGAAATTATGGCACGAAGAATGATGGATGTAGGCATGGTCAGGGGTGTGAAATGCGGCTGAGGAAGGTGGAACCTGATAAGGCTCCTGTGGTAGAGGAGACTGAGGTTGTGAGCAATGTTTGCAGCAGGGGGGAGGGGGGTGAGGCCGGACGGGGGGGGGGTGGGTGGCCTTGGTGAGCCTAGACCGAAGATGGCCTCCTCTATGTCATAAGCGAATCCATACATGTCACGAGCAGGTTCCGGCGGATGGGCTCCAAGCGAGGCCCGTCACGAGAAAAAGGAGTTCTAATACGGCGTGAAATTGCAGACGGAACATGGCGTGAAGAAAGTAGGATAAATCAGACCAGCGCGGCGGCGGTGTTTGGGGAGTGCAGGTTGGGAACTCTGGAAGACTGACCCTGCAGCGAGGACCGTGGATCTAACAGGAGAGTCCGAGGGGACTATGTCACCTTGAGGATTTGCAAGAAAAGAAGAAAAAAAGAAAAAGCAGAACAAATGAGAGAAAGATGATAAGCTTCCTTGATATCAATGATGAAAATACATGAGCTCATGAAAAGAGAAAGCTGAAAGGAGACAAGACTCAAAACTCATCTAAAACTTATGTGCCTAACTCTACTCATATATATAGTAGTACAATGGCCTTGGGCCCAATATAGACACTCACAGTGATCACCGGTGGAGCTCACGGAAGGAGGCGTTCTTCTGAGGAATGTTGGCGGTGCCTTTTGAAGTGCCTAGAATCTTGGCCTTGCAGGCGGTGGCCGGAGCGTCCCTTGTCTGGCGAGAAGCCTCTTGTTGACAATACGGGCTTTGGCTGCGTGGTCTGGCGCTGAGGTCTTCTAGCGAACCTTGGATGTCGAGTGGTGGTGAGGATCATGAGCTTGACACAGTGCATGCATTATGCATGAATAGTCTGCGGGGAGGCTGGGACTAACATCCCACTGTATTCTGTAGAAGCACTCCCAAATCACAATATCAAACCTGCCGATTGCCCCTCCACAAACTCATGATACCACGTGCCCAAATAAGGTACCCTTACTTACAGTTTCTTTTTACAACATGGTTGATTTTGTGGTGGAGGCAAGATTTTAGTTCATTCTCCTCTGTTGTGTACGTGCGATTACACCATTTATGTCAAAAGCACCATCAACTTCCGTCTGGGTGTCCATCCCTCGGCGTTTGCAACCACTATCGTGTGTATTTGCATAGGTGCTAATACGTCTTTGCGATGTGTCTTTGGACTCTGGCTGGGAAGTGCTATGGGAGGTGGGGCGTTCTTTGCGACTCTTTGGACTGCTTTATCTTTGCTACCGGATGATGGAAGTGCTGATAGCCATAGTTAGATACATCCTTATTAGTATCTCCACCCCCAATGTATGGGTGTTTCACATTTCTCGGTAACCCTTGCGATGCCTTTGTCCTCGGGTTTCTTCATTCACGACTGTCTTGTTCTCACGCATACAAGGATGAGCTCAATTAACAAGCTGAAATTTGTAGAGAATACACATTCGAAATGTAGCAGGGGATAACATGCACCTTTTGTATGTTAGAGTTTGTCTTTGGCACTTCTTTATACGTATTGTCTTCTTCGCCATTCACTAAGTATAACCATTGGCTGCTTTCTTTTTCTGGAGACAAGTTTTTGAAACCCTAAGTTGAATGAATAATCCAAACCCAAAATTTGCACATTAAAGGTGGAATAAAAACAGGGATCAAATATATTAATTGTTTTGAACAAAAAACCTTTTGGTGATGGTTTAGGATTGTCTTGCAAAATCAAAAGGTTTACTGCTTTTGAAATACATAAGGCAAAATTACATTAGCCTTGTTTTTTTTTCCAAATGCTACTTCTATAGGGACGTCCTCATCAAGGTCATTTTCTGACTCACCCTCATTTTCTTCTTCCACAACCTTCTTGGCCCTTGGAAAGTGTCAACTGTGACACTGCTTATTTATCACGAACACGATTTATGCGACATCTTACGCCATCGTTTTCCTTCCTAGCGGCAACGATGACGTGCTCAGGAGGCCTTTGTGGAGGCAGCTGCAGAATTTGGAACTATAATATAATTGTTGGCACCATCAATACTACTTGAATCTCCCTTGGATTCTGCATGCTTTAGTGTCTCGACCTTTGTCTTTGCCAGTCTTTGCTGATGTCTTTGAAAAGCTGCTTTGGTAGTTTTCTTTGTCAATGTCTCTGACACCTTCTAATGATGCCAATTCAAAATGAGAGCACGAAAATAGGCATGTACCTTTTTCCCATGTCTTGGGCGTGGAGTGTGAACCCTTGTGGACTTGTGCTTGGCTGATCTTGGGGTCCTTTTACTTTTTGGTGCGTTGACTGTTTCCTTTCTTTGCTATCGGGGAGTTGTGGCTACATGCTCATCAACATCAATTATCTTCTTCGGTTTTGTGAGATGTTCGGCATGCAACACTTCACCTTTCTTTTATTAAGCTTACCTATTTCTGCACTAACCTGCCAGGAATGGTCTCTATGCACTTTCGGCTGACATCCTTTTTCCATGAGCAAGCTGGTGCGACTAGCGTGATAATGATGTCCACATTTCATCGCGGTGAGGATGTAATCATCTGGAATGCAAGACCACGGGTGGAGCATCTCTCCTTATCTCAATTGGCAATGGAATGGTATTGGAGTGATCTTGACCGGTGATCATTTCTCTTGGTCATCTCCCTCGGCTGGTGACGTGCACAAGTCTTCTTTGGGCTTTTGCAAGGAGGGACTTCGTTGTTGGCAATCTCAGCGAGTTAGTGCATCCACCTTTTAATTCTACACGGGTTTGATCTATTGGCCCATCCCCCATTTCAAGTAGGGACTTCACCTTAACTGAGCTAAGGCACGCACCATTCCGCCATCCGAAATTATCGAAAGGTCGAAACCAAATGTTGGCATCCCCAAAAGAAATCGCATCCTTCCGGATAGGCGGTATTTAAGCGAACAGTCGCAGCTCGGCACGGTGACCCGTCGCTCCTGGGAGATGGCGGGGAAATGATCGAGAGGCAGCGGTGGAACAAATGATCCCCACGGTTGGGGCGCTGGTCATTTGCTAGGGTATTAACATAGCATCGTAGGTAATGCGGCCCGGCCGGCCCCGTCCGGTGATTACACCATGTGAATGAAGAGTAAGCCGCCCGCCTCTGCCGGATGCAAAGGAGTCGACAACAATATCCCTTGCTTGCCGCTCAAACCCTGCACAACCGGCTCCTCTACCACACCTATCATGGGGCGGGTTCGACCATGTTGAAATTAAAGCGCGGCCCGGCCGAGGCCACATCCGCCCCCAAGGATGCGACCTTATGTCTTAACGCCCCTGCGCCCCTACGCTGCGGCTGGTGGGCATGAACATTCATAATCCCCCACTCCGCAGCCCCTCCGCCCACTTGATGATGACCCACCTTTAGCGGTCAGCCATGGTAAAAAGTCACTGCACATGCATCTTCCCGCGCAATAGCGGTCCCACCCTTAGAGGCCGGAGATGGCAAGCTGCGATGGCGTATTGCGGCCCAAACATATTCAGCGTGATTGCAGAGTCCGACACTTATGCTCCACGAAGACACAAGATATCGGATCAACTTACGAGCGCCAAGCGCTACTCGTCCTCTTGGCGGGTGGCGGCGTACCCTGAAACGTTCAGCTCACAATCGTTTTGTTCATAACTGGCGAGAAGAAGGGTTCTTACGATGCTTCTTCTTCGCCCTCTCTCGCCCGGTGAAGCGGGCTCTTGATCTGAAGTTGTATGGAACAAGAATGGCGGGTTATACATGAGTGCAATCTCGCATCCAAATCCACCTGCGTCCGCCCATGGCGTACGGGGCCACCTTATCGAGATCCATTCCCTCGAGGAGGCTTGGTTGAATCTGACATCAGTCAAACTGGCACTGCCCGCTCCTTCACCGATCCGGCACCCATCTGAGTGAATGTACGCTGCTACGCCCGTTCTGGCACGTTGGATGTGAAGCAACCACGGGCCACGTGCGAGAATCTGAGATCCACCCCCCCGTGGCGCCGGCTCATTATCGAGATAGGCGAGGTGGCCTATCGTATTTGCTGGGACCGGCGGGTACGGCGGCGGAACCTCCTCCCCACCCGATCTTGGGGCGAACACGGTCCCGTTCTCACGGAACCTCCTTCTAAGCTTCGTGGCGCCCACGATCTCGACCGCGGGCGAAATCAGGCGAGCACACCAGGTTCCGTGGGCGGGGAAACATTACGTGGATCGCTGCCCCATTCAGCGGTCGAGGTCGAAAGTACCAATCTCCGCTCTTAACCGTCACGGAAGGGAGCGTGGACTATCGTGGGTAAAGCCACCACGAGATCTTGGCTCTCAAACAATGGAGTCGCGCAATATGACCCGTAGGAGCCCATTAGCCATCATAACATGTCGCGGGGAGATCCATTACACTGAAACCAAACGGGATCTTCAGGGCCGACAATGGCCGAGCACTCACCCGGGGGGTGTAATCTTCGTAAATCGGATAATTCCACACATGAGGTCAACCCCTCTAGCTACTACCCTCTCCAGCTGCGGGATACATCAAACATAAGGAGGAAAAAATTGTTCCCCGGGAACTTCAAGGACTAAAAGCGGTGAGATCGGCCGCTTAAAGTGAGCTTGCAGCCACCCGCCTACTCTCACGGTGTCCGGCCTCGATTATAGTACACCACTTGCGCCGCGAAACTAGGTTGGAAATAGACGACATGCTGGCGACGTGATCCTAACTTCGACTATGGCTGCGGCGAATAATGGAGTCCACCGCAACTCCCTCTGTTGTCTTTGATTCAAGAAGGTCAAAGCCTCCTCCATCGATAAAAAGTCGGCGGGGGCCACGGTGTGCGGATCAATTGAGAGAACGCGGCGTGAAAGCCGACTCTTGCGTATCGTTATGTCGCCATGCGGGACCCGCCGCCCTGATTCCGTTCCCCTCACCCCCTACGCCTTCCCAAACATGGGCCGTCGCCCGGCGGCTTATCGGATCTTTGTGGCATACCCTCGCCCGTTGCTGGGGAGACCAGCGCACATCGGTTCTACCAGCGCAAAGGATCCTCGACAGCGTAAAGCGGTAGGGTTTGGGTAGCCGGCGGAGTTCGCGATTTCAAGTGGCGGCATCTTTGCTTTCGGGACCTCAAATTACGCATCCCATGGCTGTACATTCCTTTGCACAAGTACTCCTGCATGAGCGCCAACTGCGGATCAAATGCGAGAGGATGCTCCTTGACTGCGGGGGATGAGCTCTCTGCCTCCATCTCACCGACCTCCCGTAGAGCCTTACCCCCCCCTGGTTTTCATACATACTCGAAAGGGGGCTTAAGGCATCTGCTATCCTCGCTCCTCAAAACCCTGCACATGCCTGCTTGATGGGCCCCAAGATGAAGTGGCCCGCTACCACCCTCCACGCCTGCCTCAAGCGCCGACATGACCAAATCCGGCACTGAAGCAGCCGAATCTATGGGCACCCGCGGTTGGCTCCAGCGGGCTGTACCTGAGGCCCTAGAGCAGCCGAACTCCTCCCGACACCAGCCCTCTCACCTGCCGAAGAATCTGATGACACCAGCAATCCCGCAGTTGGGCTCTGTAGCCCTGAGGCTGCCAAATCGAGACCTACAGTCTGCCTCTCTGCCATAAGAAGATCCGCTAAAGGCGGAGAAAGCTTCTGGGTGGAAGAACCAACCCCAATCGAACGAGTATGCTGGGCTGCCCGCGCCAGCTTCGGAATCCACCTAGGAGTAGTCGATTGGATCCCCAGGGGATCACTCCTCCCACTTCGATCGTCGGCCATGCCTCCGGAGCTCAAATCGGCCGCTCAGACCAACACCTGCAGTCGCCGCCTTAGGTCCGCCACCGCCATCATTTTGAGTTAAGGGCTGCAGATTTTAACAAATGCATGAAACGAATTGTAGACTTACTAGATCAACATATACAAAATCATCTGCACAGCTAAAAGTATATGCACATGTGTGACAGTCAAAACATATCAATACAACCTATAGGTTTTACTAACTTAATAATTAATAGATTTAAATTCGTAGTGATCGGTTATGCATACCATATTTATCACCAGGCTTAGATTTAGAGATCAGATCACGTAGGTGCTCAACCATAGCATTTGCCTTTGATGAATCACATTCTTGTGAGCAGAGTTAAACAACTGACATCACTGGGTTAATGTTCCGCATCAGAGATAATGCCATAACAAACATCTTTGGCACCACAAAATAGCTCGAGAGATGTTCTCTGCGAGAATAGAATGCATCACCAAGAAGGGGGAATGTACAGTTAGCGATTTTTTTTATACCCCTACTGACATGGCAGGGGTAATTTGAAGGTGACATTGGCCACGTCGGGTAAATGCACGCCACCTCGTAGTCACGCAGCATGCGTTACCCCCTACAAAGCATATAGAAGTGCATATCTAGGGCAAAAATCACTGGAAGGAAAATTGATTTGAAGTATCTCGGAACAAACAAGATAACAACTGACATGTTCACTGGGTAGAAAACGATTCTGCAGGTGCATCGCAAAATTGGGGATGACGATAGTATGATCATATTGTTGTTTCACTAGGCTTTGGAGTTTGCAGCACAACAATCCAAAGCTTCACTTACAATTCAAAGTTCTAAGTAGCCTACATTTGTTTGCATTCGACATGTTTACAATCCAAAAGTTCTAAGTCCACTTGCTTGCGTTCAACATGTTTTGTATACAAGAATGTTTCTTTATCTTGCATTCTGCTGTGGAATCACCGCCGGCGGCGTCGGCGAGGGCGTCGCCCACCCTATGAGAATGCAAAGGTAAAACATTGTTATAACGTAAAAAGTTTGTGTTAGGGTTCATTCTAGCGGCCGGCTATGGCGATGGTGCCTTGCTCGGCTGTGGCGCCTCAACTCAATTTGCAGCCCTACTCGGCTATGGCACCCGTAACTTCGGTTGTGGCGGCTTCTTAAGTTTGTAAATTTCTGTTATGTTTGTGCTTATGTTTGTGTTTTCTTGTGCATCTCGGATCTTGTTCTTGATCGGCAAAAGATGCAACTTCGGCATAAGCAGCTTGCATAAATGCTTTGAGGATCGATGCGGAAGCGGCGTCTTTGGACCAATTTGCCGGACTTGGGCGTGGCTTATAAATTTGAGTCCTCTTATAAATTTAGAGTCCTCTATTCCTGAGTCCTCTTATAAATTTGCTTCTGGCGTGTAATATGTACAAAGGCAAGCTCGTTTGGAAGACCCCTGATTACGCCCAATCTGGCTGCCATTTTTGGCCGAGCTCTTTTGTTCCACGCTGAAGAAGAGTTGACTGAAAATAAAACAAGAAAGCAGAATGCGTGTAAAAATGCAAGAATTTTAGAAGGCAAGTAAGAATCTCGGAATACAAGTAAACTTCAAGAATACGGGTAAGAAATTCTAGTATGTCGGTAAAAACTTAGCGCATAAGCCAAAGAGGACATTAGAAAAAAAAAAAATGACGTGGCGGCAGCTCATTGGCGGATTAGCCAGAATGAACCCTAACCAAACTTTAGGTATGTGGAACAAGCAGTAAGGATCTAGCAAACAACATAACAAAAGAAAACAAATGTGTTTATTCTTAGAAAAGATTATCTGGGTGGCCTGAGCTGCCGCTTCCTAGAAGATGAGGATGCCTACTTATCCATTGTTAGTCTATTTTCAATTAGGCTAATCAATCACACGAGCTCCTTTGTTTTCAAACATTTGCGTTTCTCTACACATGTATACATGTATGTACTTCAAAATGATGGCATGAAAAACTATGGTTCATGTAGCCGGTGAGCCACATTTATGGTTCTGAGATCTGTGCCACAAATTCTAGAGCTTCCTGTTCTGCAAACTTAGATTTCTGCAATGTTAGATCAAAAGAAGCAAACCGAACGATTTGTAAATCACATGGATGTTCAGGTTATTTCCACTGAAGAATGGATAGAAGATTCGCCCCTGGTAGAATTCCTGAAGGCAAAAGCAAAATAGGCTGCTGATAGAATCAGGGTAAGCACAGTAGAGGCTATGGCCACGGAAAATGCTCCGAATTGCAACCTTGAACAATGCTGCGCACCTTTGGTCGGACGTGAATTCATTACGGTACCTACTAGAAGAACGGTTTCTGAAATACCAAAGCTAAACCTGCACAGCAGGAAACATTGATGGACATTATATTCGAATCTGTTGAATATCCTAGCTAGAAATTTTCTGATTATTATCCAGCAGAAAAGAACACCGCTTGTAAAGATCTTACCAAGAAAATCCGAATAAAAGTGTGATTGCAACACGGTGTTCACCTCTGTCCGAGCTTGGATTTGAGCCCCAGCACCATCTCGCGCCCAGCACCATTCCTTGAGCAAAAATAGAGACACAAATGCAACAATTCCCAGAGCTGTGACTCCACTTTTGCTGTGTATGCAATAGGAAAGGGATTCATCGTGCTGTATCGCGACCTTTTAAAACAAAACATTGTCGATTATGTTAAAACCATTCCTAACGCTACGAATTTCCGTTCAAGAACGTGCAATAGAACTAGAGCTACGGTTTTTCTGTCCAAGAACTTGCAAAAGAACTGGATCATCCATTTTTCTGTTCAGAGACATGCAAAAGAACTAGAGCATCGATTTAACAAGCAAAAGAACTAAAGCATTCTGCAAAAGTAAAAGAAAGGACGTTCCTAGAACTGCGATTTTGCTGTTCAAGAACATCCAGAGAAATTAAACTAGTACTGCATTTTGCAAAAGAAAAAGACAAGGGCAAAAAGAAACCGTGCTTCGGCGATACTCAGCAGCAAATGCAAAGACCATGGCCAACATGTAGAAGATACCCGATAAGAAAATGAAGATTATCCCCCTCATGGCGGCCATAGCTCCGGCAAAGCACCGAATTACTGAATGTAGAAGAAAATGAGAAATCTGGGTAGCCACAGCGTTCTTTCGGCCCGCCAAAATAGAACCTTAGTACCCTACCATCTCAAAATGTATTCTAGTTCTTTTTAGCTAAAGCAAAACAAAGCCTTGGATTGGCCCCAGCCGGTCTTTTCCATATATAGGAATGTTCCTGAGATGTCAACACGGCGACCATGACATCTCAGGAATGTCAAGTAAATTGACATTCCTATAATGTGGAATACAGTTAGGTTCAATTCTTGTTGCCAGAATGTCGGGTAAAAAGCCAAATGTCGGGTAAAAAGTCTAAATGTCAGGTAAACGCATAAAACTAAAATTTATCAACATTCAATATTAGAAACGCGCCACGTGGCAAGGCGCTACTGGTGGACGCGGCGGAATTGAACCTAATTGTTTTTACGTTGTGCCAAAAATCCCTCCGGGCTTGATTCCAAAGGGTCAACTGGGAGGCTGGGTTGACCCTTTGGAATCAAGCCCAGAGGGACTTTTTCTTCTACGGAAAAGGTGGCTGGAGCCAATCCAGCACCGCCACGTTGAGATGTCAAGCAGAATTACAGGTGAAAAAAAAGAATCAAGGGTAAAAGAGAACAGAAAGCGAGTAAAAGACGGCAAAATGGCACATAAAAATTTTGCGCCACTTCGGAGAAAGCGGCGACCGCGTCGTCGGCATGGTGAGCGGCGGTTGGATTGTGACCGTCTTTTTCGGTGTGGGGGCGGTGGGATTTCCACGATTGGCATTAGCCCTGGCGCGGGCGGTCAGCAGCCACAACGAGAGGGGTCGGTTGACTTTCTGATACAAATCACATCATGATCCCATTCCATGTCTAGAGAATATAATCCATTAGGCTTTAATCTAGAGAAAGATAAATTCTTTACAAGCCATAATCCAATAAACCATCATCGTCATTAGTAATCACATGATTCAAGTCTTTTAAGAAGAGAAACCACATTTTGTATTCATAACAGAGTAGAAGACTTCTAGATTATAAGATAGTGATGAATGGTTAGACTCTAAAACAAGGGTTGACTTAAAAACCATCAAACCGTGAAAGCTTGATGGCTCAAATTTGACTTACTAATCTAAATCGCTAACCATATACATCTAATAAACCCAACCCATCAAAAGATGGGCACCATAACTAGTAACAACTGATTAGCTACAAAGGTAACCATTCTCAAGGTAATGTTATAACTGGAAGGAGAAGCTTGAACTAGCCCACATTTAGAGCTAGCCTAATCTAGGCTTGGCAGAGTGGAAAGAAAAGTTCACATTTGCAGAAGAGGAGCTTGTGTTTTACTCAAATAAATCATCCATTTCTGGAGTCCATTTCCCAATCCATTGCAGAGTGCTATAATAATTGGAAAGGAAAGCTTCCATTTGTGCAAGAAAAGCTTGCATTGGCGTCTTTTCTGGAACCCATTGCCCCGATCTCATGACAATATTATTTATTTATTTATTATTTATTTATTTATTTGATCTAGCTCTCTTGGGTCCCTAAAAGGTCATGGAGCACTCAGTACATATTAACATCTGCTCTTAAGCAATAAGTTACGGTGTGCATCCACTGTCTTAATATATTGTCCTAAACCATAATACGATAATGAAAACAATGCTTGAAAATTAAAAAACTGGAAACTAGATCTAGCTCGGATATCATTGTAGAACAGTGAACAAACACATGGTCTTCGTCCTCAATACTACTAATTTTGCAAAATTTGCGCTCCTCCATTGGTATCTTGTACCATCTGCCCATTTCCATTTCCAATCTGTGCGAGCTTGTCCGGTAGCGGGCGATGATATGTTTCATGGATCTCGGAATGCCAACCAACAAGTATCCTTGGTGCTTATATTCTTGCATTGAATTCACATTGATGTTGTAATGTTCCATCCTGCTACTAGGGTTCTGCCATAATCTCCCAATTGCTAGCCTTTCTACAAGTGCTCGAGCATCTGCTTTACAATCCGACCAATTGCTCGCCTGCACCCCCCATCGACCTGCCCATTCCATGACATTATGCATCCAACCTTGTTGCTCAGAAGCCATCATTGCTTGATGAGACAAGAGGTCATGAGATTGCTCACGGATCTTGTTGACAAAATTGATGTTTTGATATAATGCTTCTAATGTTAAAGGGAACATACCTATCTCCGCTAATATTATAGCATATGGTATTTGGATTTTGACGCCCAATTCTTCTCGCAGGAACAATTTCTGGATTGTTTCAATCTGCCCCCATAGCTTTGCAGAGGTGGTCGGCCCCCAAACCGACACTCCATACAACAGCACAGGTTGAATCAAGGATTTAAAAAGCTTTTTCTTAAGCACCCAATCATGGAGGAATATTCTGGAACATTTGGCTTGCATGCTGTACAACGCCGATTTCCCTCCTATAGCTCTCCTCTTTACACATTCTTTCCAATTGTAGTTTACAAAGAAATCAATACCGAGATATCTATACTCTCCACTACCTCGATTTCTTGTTCTTGATAGAAAAATGCTGGACTATCTCTCGTGCCAAAGATCATGATTTTAGATTTTGCAATGTTCACTGTCATTTGTTTCACCTCACAAAACAACCTCAGATGATATAGGTGACTTGATGCACTTGTCTTCTATTGGCTAACATTACCATATCATCAACGTATAATAGCAATTGAAGAACATATCAGCCTAACCTGGTCCCTACTAGTGAACGTGCCCTGATCCATTCATCCAGTTTGTCAATGAAAAGGCCAAATAGCGTCAGAGAAAAAGGGCACCCCTGACAAACACCTATTATGTTCTTGACCATTGTATCCACTTCATGTGACAATTTGACTAATACACTTCTACATATAATTGGTTCCTCTGGAACTCCAAGCTGTATCATTCTTTCGCTCAATTCTCTTCTTGACACTGTATCGAAAGCTTTAGCAAAATTGATAAATGCTACGTATAGTGCTAAATTTGGAGCCTTCGCCTTTTCCACCAAGACTCGGAGTGTCATGGCATGCTCAAATGTATTATGATACTCATGAAATCTAGCCTGGTACCTAGAGCATTTTATGTTATCCTCTGCGCAAGCGTTTAACTTACTCTCCAACAGGCTACCAAGGATCTTCGAGAATGTGCTACTGGGCAGGATAGTCCTATAAATGTTCACTGAGCTTTTATCCCCAGATTTGTGAATGGGGTGCACGCTGTTCATTTTCCATTCAGTTGGCAGCCCTTGTCTGATGCATGTATTCAATAGGCGTGTCAGAACATAAATTGTTCCTTTCCCTCCCCATTTAAATAGCTCGATACACACCCCATCCAAATCATGTGCCTTATTGTTCTCCATGCTAGAAACAGCTTCTTTAACATCAGCCTTAGAAAAGAGATCGACATCCAAAGATATTATAGGCATCCCTTCAGATTTACTTTTTGCATAAATATCTTGGACCATTTTTAGCAGGGCATCCATGTCAAGCGCAAGCTGGCCACATCTCCTATTCAGCAGATTCCAGAAAGCCTTAGGTGATTTCCTCAAGTGTTCTGTTAGCTCAAATTGCTTAGCCTGGAGATATGAACGTTTCTTAGCTCTCCAGAGCTTTTTGTACCAGCTTGGCTTCCTGATACATCTGGGGGGCAGCTTGGATCTCGCTTCTTTGCACTCATTATTCCACCATGAATTACATGGTTTGCCTTGCACGAACTGCTTCGTCAGACCAAACACCTTCCCAGCATCTTGGCGGATCAGATTGGTGAAGTGCTTGGCATCAGAGATTACAATATCTGTCCAGTTCAATTGAGCGACCATTTCTTCTACTAACAGCCTGTATGGCAAGCTTAGTTTATAGTTTACTTTCAATCTCGAGTGGAAAGGGAGACGTGCAGCTGCAACAACAATATGGTTTGATTTCAGCGTGACATGCAAGGGCATATGATCAGACTCAAGCATCTTTATGCCCACATAGCAAGCATGGACCATATCCATACTACTTGCCAGAAGATAGTCAATGGCGCTCGCCCCTGAATGGTTCATGCAAGTAAAACTTCCAGAGTCTGGAAATTTTGGGATGCCATTAACAATTTTCAAATGGCAGATTGTGACAAGCTCAAGCAGGAAGTCACCCATCACGTTAGAGATTTTATCCTCTGAGTATCTACTATATAATGGCTCTGCAATCTCCTGCATCTGGACATCTGACACATCTACATACATTTTAGACTGCTCACTACTTGTTCGTGCATTGAAGTCTTGAAGAGGAAAACCTCACCTCGAGACATAGATTGTAAGGTGTCCGCACAAAGCCTCTAAAAAGGGTCATCCCTGGTTATTCTTTGCTGTGGTATAAAGTGGCAGTCAGAGGAGCACAATAGCACGCAACCACAAATAGATCATTGCTCTTTGTTTTAACTTGCAGCTATATGTATTGCCTATTTGTGTCTTCTGATACAATCTATATGCTAGGAGCAATTTGCACTTTGCTGTATACTGCAATCACTCCATAACCTCAGCCTGCTCCTACTAGTACAAATCCAGGCACATCAGGGAGTGAGCGGAATTGATGCTCCAAGTTTCTGTGAAGATTGCATTAATCTTGGCTTGATGTAAGCTATGAGCGTTCCACAAACTAACATTCAGGGCCCAATCTCCCTAACTATGTTTCCTGTTCGTAATTATGGCCTTTCCGTTCAGATCTTGATAAGCAATAAAACCTGAATTTCTTTCATCTTTCACTCTTACCCTTTCCTTTTTCCTTACTTCAACTTGTGAAGGAGTCAGGTCTAGATCCAGCCATATACCTTTCTCCCCTTTCAAAGTAGCCATGTTATGCAGGATCCTATCCCTAGCTTCCTTGCTTGGGAACCTGACCAAAATGGGGCGTGTATGGTAGCCCGACTTGCCCAGCCTAGCCCCTTAATCTTTGATTTCAATTTAAAGACTAGGAAGATAAGATGGGCTGAATCGCCCTCATATTCCATTAGATCACCCTTACTGGATGACCCATTCTTCTTCTTGGGTGGCATACGAAACTTGCCTACAAGCACCTAAATCAAGCGCCTATTGAAGTAAGAAAAAATGAGATAACATTACATCCACTTTTCAAGATTCCTTAAGTGGAAAGAAAAGATTGCATTTGCACCCATTCTAGAGACCATGGTCCCATTGTCATGACAACGTGACAATAATAATTGTAAAGAAAAGCTTTCATGTGCTCAAGAAAAGCATCCATGTGAGCTCATTCTAGAGGCAGTTGCCAAATAGTATGATTGGAATGAAAAGCTTGGTTTGAACCCTTTCCAAAGGCCCTGGCATGCGGCTGGGCTTTGGCATGGCCATCCTCCTTGCCTGATTTCTATCAGAAATGAAAGATTGTGTTTTTCCCTCCAATTATTTTGTGAAGGTACTTGCCCAGTTCTAGGAATAGTGCTATAACCCAATCTAGAAGCTTGTGAATCTGGAGCATGTCCCAATCTTATGGGGATATTGTAACAGTTGAAAGTAGAAGCTTGAGTAGTTCCTCTTGAGCGGCCACTAGTCATTGAGGATCCCATTATACTATGTGCGAAATTTTGGAGATCTTTGGAAGGAATTTTTTATTTTTTTTGAAGGTAAGGTTGCTGCTTTTTATTGATATAAAAGTTACATACAAACAGCGTATTGTCTAGTACTATAGACTTCCCTCTACATTTTCTCCGAGTGGATACTACAGGAGTGGAAGCCAATTTCCTAGACTCAAAAGGCCCTCATAGCCAAATGGAAGAATTATAACATAATAAGTACAGTAGAAAATAGGTACAAAACTGCCCCAAATAGAAGCAACTCTTCTCCCATGCATCCACTACACTTGCCTTCAAAAAACCTGGCCCTATGATTAAAATATAAGCACATGCGTTGTGCTGCAGGCAACCTGAGTTGAAGTGGAGATAAAGCACGGATACAATACTTGGCCAAATATTAATAGTCGATGAAGCCCACCCCGAAATCAGCAGCTGCATTGTTGCAGAACGCAACGACAAAACTGCCTCTGAATATTAACATCTGTACCTAGCCCTTATGCATCTAACCCACTGGATCTTGTCAAAACCCTGGTGGAAGAGTCCTCCCCCTCTGGTAGCCCATGGCTTTATCAGAACTACTACTGAAATCACCTACAAACAAACAAAGCATCCCTTGGCTGGGACAAAGGAGCACAGGCCAAACTGGTGCCCAACGACAACTTTTAGAATAAGAGAAGCCTCCACTCATGTCCAAGAGAAAAGATTAGGCAATTATTGCAATCTCCTATAGATCACAGATTGGTACTGCCCAATGGCCATATTCCAAGCCATAAAGCACACCCCGAATATTGTTCATCAGAATAGCCATCAAGAAGGTACAAATCTAAGCTATTTTACAATACTATTGTCTTTCCATTTAGAGATGTCCATGTACAAGCAATGAAGTGCCCTCCTAAGGATATTCATGTATGAGGCTCTCCATAAATGGATAAGACAGCAACCTTCTTCTTGCATATACAAATACTATAGCTGCAAAGGCCATTATTGACATCCAGTTGATGTTCCCATGCAATACTGTCCATCTTATTTGAGAAGCTAGAACCTTAAGAAGCCATCCAAAAGACGCAAACTTGACATATCAATCCTCGGTTCAATGTAGAGGGAGCAGACTATATGGATTGGAAAGTTATTAGGGCAACCAACTAGGAGGAACATGAAGAACAATAGCCAGTGGCACAAAGTAAAAGGGATGCAAAGAGAGAATAAAAGTGACACTATGCAATATAGAAAAGCCTAGGAAAACTGAATGAAATAGAGCAAAGATGATTAGGCATGGAGAGCAAAACCGGAACAAGATGAGCAAATAGCAACAAACAAGATGAGCACAGCTGTGACAAAACTAGAACAAAGGCAAATAAGGAAAAAAAAACAAATGGAAAGGTGAGAAGATGCAGGAGTAGAGGTTACAGGAAATCAGATCTTCTCAATGTAAGTGGATCTACAAGGAAAATAAAACCCCAAAATCGGACAAACAAGATGAGCAAATCGCAAAAAAAATCGTGCAGATTACCACTGAATGTGGAAGATTAAGAACCAAACAAACCCAAATAAAAAGGATCGAATGGAAAAGTGAGAAGATGCAAGTGCAGAGGTTACAAAAAAGTAGATCTGCTAGATGTAGTAAGGATCTAGGGAAGGAAAAGAAAGATGCCAAATAAAAATAGTAAAACCCCAAATAGATCTACCAAATGGGTCTGCAAGGAAAATAATGATGGAGTGACAAATCTACAGTGGAAATAGGAGCAAATGACGGATCTACAAGAGCTATGGTCATCATGAAAGAAGCTGGCCGAAAAAGACATACCTTATGTGTCAGACTTGGAGGCCTGGCCAATGCTTCATGAATCGTGGATGCTTGGTAAAGAAGAAAACGTGGATAGGCAATTTTAGACGCGTTTGTTAAATGCGCAATGGAGCTGATTTGGTCACCTCATTTTGCCGAATGTTGACATTGTCAATATTTTCTCCCACATTTTTAGCCATTACTTAGGATTAAATTCAACATTTGAGATATTGCTTAAGATTAGATTAACATTGGAGATTGCCAATCTTTGTATTGTGGGAGGGTACGCAGCAAAGGTTGGGAATAAGATTTTGATGTCATTGTATTTAAGATCATATAACTACAACATTTGAGGAGCTTATTGCCAAATTTAGAGATGTCTATCAAATCGTTGAAGGAAAAGATTTCCTTTGGGCTAGAAATAGAAACTGGCGAGCTGTGGACACCTTTCCAGAGCTGATTGGCATGTTGATTCTTATGGATGTGCTACAGTTGGACAATGAAGGGCACCTCAGTGGAAAAAATAAAATCAGAGAGCAAAAAATAGCTAGAATCTCTGCCTTTTGATTCTTCCCTGTAAAGGTGCTTTTCGAGTCTTCCCTCTAAATCTGGCTCATCCTTATGGGTCTTGTGGGTATTGGAAGCCATAAAAATATGCAAGGATTGCTCAAAGAAGGTCAAGGATTTCATGGTAAAGAGCCTGGCAACAGGATTGATTCCAAGCAGTGAAGGGTTCCAGAAACTTATTCATTTTTTTTTTTTTTTTTTATAGCAGAATAAGCATGGATTCAATCTCTCACCCAGATTCGGGCTTCCTTGCAGTCTAACTCTGATCTGATGTAGGCTACCCTGTGAGATTCCAAAGGACTGGTACAGGGATCCAGATTGGGGGGGTCCCTCCCCAGGATTTTCAATTAAAGTTGTTAAGATCCGATTTGTAAGGTAGATGTCGGAAAGTTTTCGACCAAAATTTTGCGGAAAGCTTGTTAAACCTGCAAATTAGAGGGTATTTTCTTAAAAATCCGGTAAGTGGCAATAAAGCACAACATTTTGCTGGTTTAAGCAAAATCTAAATTGGAGGTCTGGCCTGGTATACCTGGCAGATGAAAGATGCATGTTCATTGCCTGCGATTTTGTGCCACGTGAACATCAGCTGATCTATTCATCATAATAAACCGTTAACAACGAAGTGGCACTTAACAAATACCCTTCATAAATGCCAAATATGGAGGTTCATTATGCCAGCATAGCATCATTTTGTGATTTCTATGATTTTTTTTTTTTTTTTTTTTGAAGGATAAAGAATTTTCCATTTATAGGTAAACTATTACACAGCCTTATAGCAGATAGACACCCTCCTGAACAAGTTTGAAGAGGGGATAGCTACAAAGCCCTTTTTGACTGCATGTAGATGCCTTCTTCTTAAGGTGGTAGTTTGATGAAGGTCTCCCAAACAAGTGAAACATCATCTTCGACCACACACTTGAACTTTCGAAGCTTCTCTATGAGCGTGTGCAGTATTTGTGTGGCTGTAGTATATGCTTCTTTGCCTAGAGTGAACGAATTGCGCCTTTTCCATATGACCCATAATGCCCATGATCTGACAATATGAAAAGCTTTGCGTTTTGAGACCTGGCCATTCTCTTGGATATCTACCTAGAAGGAGATCGTTGGTCCCGGTGTAATGTTGAACATATCCATGCACCACGACCACACAACTTGCGGTGATTGCCTGTTGCTAGCGGTGTTCGAGAGACTCTTCCTCCATCTTGCACAATGGACATAGAGGGCTCACGTCGGCTTTGAATTTGGATACCCTTACATTTTACCATAGGAGCCCTATGAATTACTTGCCATAAAAAGAATTCACTTTCGGGGAGGGAGAAGTTTTGTCCATACACCCTCCAAATTTCCTTCAACATTGTGTCGTTGACTTGCACATTCCATTGAGCTGGTAGCAATAAAGTACCTTTTGTCTTCAAATGCTTATATGCTGATTTCACAAATGACCCTTTTGCCGCATTGATCGAGAACCCAAGGTTTCTTACTCGTGCTATTTATGTGGTTTGGAAGGCTACTTCTGCGCAATACATTCCCACATTGTTTTGTCGTTATTCGGAGGCGAATTTCGCTTGAATACCATCCATTACGTTAGCGACCACCTACATACCACATTGCACATGAATCAATGCCACGGTTGATCCATCTTCTCAACACTCGTGTCGACCAAAAGGGCTAAAGGACCGTTCTTATTCTGCGGTAGTTATTTGGAATCCACCATGGTGGAGTAGTACTTCATTTGCACAATTCTTGATATTCACCGTGAAGAGCTCTTTCACCACATCCCACTTGAAATGAGACCTCTTAAGAACGGTGAGGCCTCAGAACTTGGTTTCAAGCCATAAAATAGAGACCATGGAAGAGATACTTGTGCTGATACTTTAGCATGTGTGCAGGAGAAACATATGGCCTGCGCTATGAGTTGGAGGCCTGGTGACTTCGTTTTCTCCTCTAAAATATTCCACATGCTTTTGGCTACTAGTATTTTGCTTTGTAGGGTTAAGTCAATCATGCCTATTCCCCCTTCTTCCTTATCTCTTTTACATTTCCACCATGCTATTTTCACTAGTGCTCCTTCCTCGTTGCCTCCCCACACAAAGTTTCTAATTGTCCCTTCCATTTCTTTTACTTTCTCTGGTGGGGCTATGAGGAGAGATGAGACGTAGATGTGCGTGCTGCACAGCACATGCTTCGCTACTACTATCCTGCCAGCCAATGATAGTTTTGCGACTTTCCACCAATTCAGATGCTTCTGTAATCTATGATTTGCAACATATGTTATTGAGAAGTTTTAGTATGTGAAATTGTAAGCTGCAGAAGGTAGGTATGTCTTTGATATAATAAATGTAAAATTAATGCCATACGACCACATGGATTGTTAAGACATCTTTATTCATTATTTTCCATTCCTTATCGCGGTTTTTCTCATATTTGATTCTTGACCATTGATCTTTGGAATATTCTCTGTTATGTGCCAAATCAAAGGCCATTAAATTTTTTGCCAATAATTCGCCCGCCACTTCCAATGGTCCAAATGCCACACACGGTTAGAAGATTAAAAAAAAAAAAGAAGGTGAAGGCATCCGGAACCAGCATGAAGCCGGACCAAGGCCATGAGATTCCAGCCCCTCACCATGCTCCGGCTCCAGTCTCTGCCCCAATCCGGCTACTCCGGCAAATCTGAGCAAATATTGAAAAATTCGGACAGAAACTGTTGAAAGCTAAGACCGGACAAAAATTGCTTAAAGCTAACACCGGTAGAGCAATGAACAACAACAGGCACTGCCCAAGCAGACCGGATTCTCTATGCCGCCTGTTCAAAACCGGATTCTCCTACTGTGGGATTTCACCAGAAACACAAAACACAAATCAGAGGATCAAAGAAAAATGCCAATGGTGCAAACTCCCTGAGAACTCACAATTTGGACAAATAACATACACCCCTGCTCTACCTCCGGCTATATTTGAAAAAAATACAAAGCCATCTTTGGCTATGCTCTAACTCCAGCTATGGCCACGAAACTATGGATCCTGAATCATTCAGAAGCGTGCCTACCGAAGCCCCTGTTGAAACTCTGCTGGCATCGATTGCAGCCGGAGCCATAAGATTCGAAGCCAATCTCTGCCTCAAATCCGGCTACTCCGGCAATGCCTTCACCAAGTCTTGAATCTCTGCTTCAACTCTATGCACTATCATTCAGAAAACCGCTTTTTTGCGAAAAACCCACTGCGAAACCCGCAATGCGCTTTGCCGGTCAGCCCGATTCGATCCATCCCTCTCCTCTTTACAAACGGTATGCGGCCTTGCCTTGCCTTGCCGAAAGAAGAAAGAGGCGTCCATCCTTCCATTCTTGTACCATGCATACAACCAAAGCAAAAAAAATTCCATCCAGAGCCGATTTTAGAATGGTCATTTCACTGGCCAGCCAAGCAACTCAAATCACTCAAAATATACACTTCAACTACGATTTTGAATACAATACAACCCCGAAATCTAGGCAAAACCATGTGTGAGATACCCTCCCCAAATACCAAACGAAATAATTAGAACATTATGCCATACGACCACATGGATTGCCCATAAAATAGAATACAAATTTGAAAAAACAGATTCAACATGGAAGAATAGAGAAGTAAGAACAAAGGTCATTACAAAGATGTACAATGTTAGCTCAAGGGACAATGAGACATACTATTTGTGACTCACTCCTTTACAATAATGTTCCTTTTATGTATTTTTTATTAGACACTGCAAATTGACCCTTGACATTGCACAGAATTTTGACCACAATGTTTGCATGGTATGCTCTTTTAACAATGAACAATCTGAAATGATGATTGCAATGCAACCAACAAGGCCTGTCCACGGAAGGTGGGCAATTTTTTAGTCACATTTATATAGTAGAATTTATATAATAGAGAATATGTTAGTAGAATATATGTTAGTGGGGAAAATTGTAAAAATAAAATAAGTTAAAAGATCGTGAGTAATTAGTCCTAGTAAGATTCATCGTACATTATTATGGCGCCAAAATTTCCTAGCCATTGAGCGGTAGGATGGGACTCCCAATTGTACGGATACCATCTAAACCGTCCACGCGTAACACTTCTTTTTTCCTGCTATCACCCAGGCCATCGCCCAGTTCCGACACTCTTCTTTCTTTTTTCTTTTGAAAGCGGTAGAAGCTTTAGATGTAAGCTTTGGTATCGTGATCAACCCATCTGGTCTGCGAAGTTTTGATCCACCATTCTCGATCATCCCAGAATTATCCCGGTTTTGCCACCAATCTTTTTGAAAAATGTCTGGCAGAGTACTTCGGCCCAGAAATTCTGTTATCCAAAACGTATACCGGCCCATGAGTCGGAGAAATGCTATAAGCCCATCGGAGCTAGTTCCTCCTGCCTCGCCGTCCCAGCAAAGCAGACATAAGCTGAGAAGCATGTGGGAGTTGGCATCCGTTTTAGGTTTCATCAATGTCAGATTTACAATTCTTTCTTTCGGCTATTTTGTAAGACATTAGCAACTCAAAGAGTTTGTAGTTGATTGCAGATTTTTTGGCCTATACTGGAACTTGATCGGCCAATTTCTCCTGAGGATTTGGAGGATGCAATACTGGAGCCAAATACCAAGCTAGATGATCTGCATGTTGCACTGCTCAAGGTATTCGTATTTGATGGAGCTTTACAAGCAACAAACATTTATTCATTGGAAGGTATGCTTATCCATTTCATGTAAGGCCTTGATCAACAATGGGATTCATGCAGGAGATTCCTTGGAAGAGTGAAGTTGAACTATCCCGTCAAAACTGGGTCACATTTCTTCTCCAGAAACTCAAACAGCATTGGCATCTGGTACTAAGCCTTTTATCATATACCTTTATTTTGTAGCATACTCTAGTTGATTCTTTTTCTTGACTTCTCGTGCAGGGTCTTCAAGGGCCTTACCCATTTAGAGAAAATATAACGTAAGTTCTTTCTTTCCTTCATTATCTGAAGAAGTTTAGGTGTAACAAATTTTTTGATTTCAGAGACGTTGAAGCAGCATATAAAGAACTTGACCCTTCAGTGAGAGTAGACATTTTGAAGTTGCTTTGTGAGATTTGTCTTGAGGTACGAGCTGCCATTATAAATCATACATAAACGATTATTGTCGGTGGATCTGTTACTTTCTTTTTGCTGCGCCTCTAGTATTAACATATTATTGAGGATCTTTTACATGGCAATACTTGTGCTATTGAAAGCACAGGGAAGAGCTCACTGATAAAGGGTCATTATGATTTGACTTGGAATCTATATTTATGTTAAAATAAACACCTTTATTTATTTGTTCTGTTACAAACAAGTTTGACATCTCCAGTGCATGGCGAACTTGGAAAATTGTTGCTTAACCAGGGGTAGGTATGTGGCCCAATAAACAAGCACTAGGCAATGTATCAATATATTGCTTTGGACTAGCATTGAATTGGCATAGCTTATTTTTGTTGTTGTAAACCATGTTCTTTTTCATTTTTTACACGTTCTATGACAGCAAGACAACTTCAGGACATTTGTAAATGAGTCACTAAAAGACCCTAATCAGATAACCATATTTCGAAAAGAGTGCTTTGCAGCAAGCATATGCGGTGCCAATTACTGGTAAGTTTTGGTGCAATGTTCTATTGATGCTTTTCTAAAACCATATCTTACTAGGTTACTTCAACAGGTGTGAAGAGGATCATCATTCTGGATATAGATTGTACAGGGAGCTGTCAAATAAACAAGCTGGCTATAAAGGACAGTTAATGCCAACTATGCCTAGAAAGTGGGAGACGATTGCAAGCTCGCTCTTTGAGTTCCATGAGGTGGTGGTATGTAAGTTTGTCATTCTGTAAGATGAGTTTAGTTCTGTACAAAATGGAAAATATAGGTTGTCTCTTTTCTGAAACATGCCTGAATATTAATTACTTACATTAGCCAGAAACTCATTTACAATCATCTTAATCAAATATTGTCTTTGGGCTTGGCTTAAAACGTGGCTATCCTTTTCTGCCCTTGTAGAATATGTTATTGTTTTGCCTCTGTTTATCTGATATTGCCAAAAACTATCTGGTACAAGAACATCCTTTCAGCAAGTAGGAGCCCTGCAGAAGTTGATTTAGCAAAGGAGATTACTTCAAGAATTATTCCACAGGTGGAAGTGCTTGAGAAGGTACTATGCATACTTGATTTGTCTGGTAGCACTTCTTTACTAAGCTGTATATAATACAGAAAAGAGAGAATTCCCTCAAGCAACAACGTAAGCTAGGATGTTTTCTTGATCAGGGGATTGCTGGTGGCCGTTCTCTTAGAAATCGAAAACCAGTGGTATATAATTATGGTGAGCAATCTGCTGAATATCTTTTTTGGTTCCTACTAAGTTTTAGTGTTTCCTTGATGCAGACGAGTTTTAAAGAAAGATTATCATGATATAGCAACATGGGGGATGCAGCAATTTTGGTCCAATGTAATTCAGCTTCAACGTGAGAATGTTTTACTTATAAAGTGCTTTATGTACATATCCCTATTTTCTGGCAAGTTAAAATGCTTCACATAATGCTTAGTATACGTAGAAGACAATTGATAGAAAAATCTGGCTTGTCTTAGAGATTTTGACATATTTACATGGTGCAGTCCAGCATTTTGAGTCATATCAATTTCAATTCAGTTTTGTATGCTTAACTTTTTACTTATTTTGTGTGCAATTACTTTGCCCAGAAAACTCACAAATAGGAATCTTCCTACTTCATAGCACATTAAAATGACTCACATAATGCTTAGTATACGAAGAAAAGCCAGTCTCTTATGCATACTTGGGGAAGTTAACGATATTTAACTGGTCTATTTACGTAATGAAGTTAGCCTAAAAACTCCAGCTCCTTTTCATCAAAAGCATTTTGACGTTTATCTCTCTTGAATGAGAAGAGTTATATAGTAATGTTGCAATAAGAAAAGTAAGTTTTACATGAATCTAGGACAATTCACTTACCTGTATCACCTTGAGTGAAATAACCAATATTTTTATCAGTCTTTTTTACTAGCATCTTGTGTTTTAGTGGAATTTTGGTACTCTTAATTCCAAAACTTTATGATATTAGCCATTGCTTTATAACGCATCATTCATTTCTCCTCCTTTGGTTTGACTCCACAATTTTTCTTGTGTCTCATTGCGGAATTTCCATCTTGGAAGCTCTTGCAATCTTTGACTGTAAAAACATTCGCTCAATTTTTTGTACGATGTCCATGTGCGATTCTTCGTTGTCCAGAACATTTCTTCGTTTGCATGACATTTTGCTTTGCGGAGAAGCATCAAAATTTGTTGTGGATAAATGTCGTTGCATTGCATCCAAAACTAGACGTATTCTCCAACTTTTTCTTACAATAATGTTGCCAAAATTTAGGTTCATGCATAAAATTAACATATGGAATGGAATGGTTACTGGCAATATTCATATTGAAATATGTATGAAGCTGAGGTGGATAGGTGAGTTTGATGATCGGCGTGTTAGTGTTTAGGCTTTGTTTTTTCGCACGTTTGCACAAATATAAGTTGAGATTTTGAAGCGATTTGAAGCTATCCACGTTGCAGCCAGCTAAGAATATTGTGCATGTGAAGAGCTTTAAATCGTTAGATTCGATCTACGATCATGAAAATACAAGGAAATTCTAGCGTATACATGGGTAGCATTTGGGAATTAGTATCGATTTGATTTCCAAGAAGACAGATATCCATTTGGTTTGTTCTTGCGGCACGGGTGGCAAGTAAATTCTTGTATTTCAAAGCTATTTAGAAGTTTGCCACTCTGTCGGCAGGTTTTTGTATTACAAAGCTATTTCAAACCTGCAATGAAAGTAATGTTTTTGTGTACAAGTATGTCTTGGCAACTGGATTCTGCTTTCTTGGATCTTTCCATGTTGAATCCATGTAAAATACAGATGGATTCGTATTTGATGGAGCTCCAAAATCTTGCCCCGTTTTCGGGTAAATGCAGCATTTCTTTACCATGGTTTCAAAGTAGAGTTCCATCCGATGACATGAAGCTAAAATTTGATCTTTTGGACATATTCTAAACGAGGTGCACGCCGGACTACCATAATCGTCGGATCCATCCATCCTACGGCCCAAACCGTATGTTGGGGCCTCTGGACACCTCTCATTTCACTTATGGTCATTTATGATTGGAGGCGCCTATGATATATGAAATACGAGTTTGAAATATGAAATACGAATTCGCTTAAGGTTTTGATGGACTATCGAACCTCTGTACGACTTTGTCTAAGGTTTTAGAATATGAAATACGGGGGCTCGAACCTCTACCAAAATAACTCAATGTTTTTATAAGACTACTTTAACCAATATACTCAATGAGCTAATGTGATTATTTCTATCTTGAATTTTTTTTTTTTTTTTTTTTTTTTTTTTTTTTTTTTTATAACAATCCATTCAATTGTTTTCGGGATATATAGTCTATGGTTTTAGGAATTGTAATTTCTACATCCATATCAAATCCCCCACGATGAAGCCTAGAGGACGCTCTCTGGACATTGTTGGATATGGGCTTCTATTACTTAAAGGGAATATCAGACTGATGAATTGATTTCTTACATCAACAACGTTTCCAAAAAGTTTGCATTCTTATTCCACCATTTAGTTTTAGGCATAAAGGTTTGGCATTATGCCATATCTGATATTTGGGCCAAATATGCATATCCAGTATGAGAGCTACATGATTGAATCAATTTTGCTATTTTTTATACACAGGGCGAAGATATGAAGTCAATGTACTACTACGCTTACCTAATAAGCCCGTGTCCAATTTCGCAGCTGCCTTGTCCCAGAATATAGTTTTTTGGATGCATTGAAGTTACGGTCTTACGAAGGAAGGGAGCTACATGCAGTTAATGAGGTTATTATGTCATTTTTTAGTTCATGGCATTTCTTGTAACCTTTGTTTACATCATCAAAGATATTACATCGATGATAAAATACTATTTCGAGGACCTATCATTGTTATTTACCACCATGGCCTGAGCAAGCTAAATCTCTTTTGCGGATGTGAAATAATCCCTTCTCAATCTTATGCCAACACCATTTTAAAGATACAACTGCTATCTATATTGCGGCAAGAAAAAAAACTTACTTTAGCATCAACAATAGCAATTTGTTTACATGGATATTTGAAATCATAATCCGGTTCCATGCATGCAATCCACTGACTAGCATTTTGTAAATCCTGTGAATCTAGCAATAGAGCGACGACCTGTAGTTTTATGTGGAATATGGATGCAGGTGTATAGAAGTTCTCAAGGAGTTGAGAATATGGAGGCTGGTATATAGATAAGGATATTATGTACAGCTATTTAATGGTCTGCAAGATTTTTGCTCATGTAAATCTAGGGCCAAAACTTTTCCTTTAATTTAGTTAGTTGATGTTTGTCAGCTGGAGCTTAAAAGAAAGTAAGTGCCATAAAATTATCGTGATATTTATCCTCTTAGGCATCTCTTATAGTGCTGAAGTAGAGTTTGGTTATAAATGCCATATAAAAGTGTGTTATCTCATCAGCACTGAAGAATAGTTCAGGCTGGGATTTGTTTTTTTTTTTTGCTTTTGTCTAAACATTATATTATAACGTTGAGAGGCTAGGGTAAGTAAACATTGTCTAAAATTGTCAGCTCATATATAATTGATGTTAGCTAGATTCGATTTGGTACATTCCATCACCGAGGCATCTTGAGCATCCGTTTATTTGGCCTATCTTCTACCTTTAGTAAGATATGTTTACCTCATCCGCTGCCATAGCTTGTGGTGGATAGGCATCGCAAGCATCTTCAACATAGCTTTGTGGTCGAGACCACAACAGCATTACGAGGAGCACATAGCTCTATAGAAATGTTTTGTCTAAAATTAAGGGCGAACATGGCTAAGTAAAATGCCATCATATATAATTGATGTTAGCTAGATTCGATTTTCTCTCACCGAGGCATCTTGAGCGGACAATTGGTATTTCAAATTCTATATAAGAACTGGAGTGCAGGTGAATAAATCTGGTTGCGTGTAAACCTCTCGCTAGGAGATGGTTTTCCAATGGTGAGTATTCCAGGTAGCAGCATGCAATATCTCGTCAATTGACCTTTTTCTCCATTTTATGGACCTTCTTTTGCAGATCTACAATACCTTATTTTTCAAGCATTCTGGACCCTGTTTTTCAAGCATTCCATCTTGCAAGATCCTGTTCATGCCTATTAGGCTCAGTTCCAGCCATATCTGGCTCCTTCTCCATAACTTATTTTTTGATCAACTCTGTTGCACATACAATTCTGCTGGGGTCAATATTGCCAACCACAATAAACATGTTTGCAACGGTCTGATAGATGCAAAATATTGCCAATATGCAAGAATCATGTAAAACCACAGGACGTTGAAGCATTATAATGTAACAGCCTGAACATGCGAAGCCATGAGACCAAAACCAACAGGGGATGATAAAAAACAAAATTGTCATAACTCTAAGCGTGGAATCACCTTGTTAATATTAATCAAAGTTATGTGCTTGCTGGGTGGTTAGGTTAGATTGTGTATATAGCAAATTCTTTTGTTGGATCTTAACGTATGGGTTTGAGCCTTGTTTTGCTATCTTCAATAATAAAGATGCTTAGCCAAGGATTGGATTTGTAGACCCCACCTGAAGGGGCAAAAGCCCAGTTGCTACCATGGCCAATCCAAAACTGCTACTTAGTACTAAGAAAAGGACTACTTGGTTAATGATTTTAATAGCCAAAAAACGTGCCGCTCAATTGTTTGTCAAAACAAATAGTGGTGATACATGTAACATCAATGGCAATGGTTACGTAGATCACCAACCTTGCTTATAGATTGTTTCATTACTTGGGAAGGGAGTCTTGCTTCCATCATAGCATACATTACCCTTCTATGAAATTGCAAGGTTTGGCATCCGGGAAAATTACCTAAATGCCCTTATATATGTGTATATTGTTGGGATGCCCTTCTAATAATTTCATTTTTATCTAAAATGCCCTTAAATTTTTTTGGGCTCCCTTAACGGTGTCGAAATTCTGGATTCGGAAAAAACAATATTGCACTTTCCCTCCATGTGTTAGGAGAGTCCAGAAAAACCAGCGTTTCACTTATCCTCCACGGTTTGCCATTGCTGCAACAGGGGCAAAAGGTTTTAAGGAGCCAAAAAAATTTTTGAGGGCATTTTAGATAAGATTGAAAATATTTTAGAAGGGCAATCTAGTTTCTTGACCAAAGCAATAAAAGCACTAGTATTCCCTTGACATAAAGCCTCTCTCTTCAAGGGAAGCATTCTGCTTTCATCTAACATTCCACAAGGGATTTGAGTTTTCACTCCCAAGTTCTTCTTAAAAAAATGAGTTTTCACCCTAAGTTCTTCTTAAAAAAACTCATCTCACAAGGGGATTTGAGTTTCACCCAAAGTTGCTTAAAAAAAAAACTTTTTTAGGACCCCTTCAATGGGTTTCCAATGCGAAGGAACCAATCTTTGTTCTTCGCTAGCCATTGCCAAATGTGATGCTGTTTCCAGAAACTTAATGCTCCATGTAGAGCATGCAACCCACCAATAGCTGTTTTAATGCTCCCATCAATAGTTGTTTTATTCTCCCCCACTTTCTGTCCGTTAGTTATTAGTAAACCCAATATCCAAGTACTTGTATTGGTTTATTTGCTCCAAAATCTCCCTCTTATCTCAAGATCCTACCACTAATATATGCATCTTTCCTCAAAGCTAGAAAACACAACTTTCAAAGTTTAGGCTTTAGTTCTTTTTTTTTTAAATTTTCTTTTAAAAATCTTTTGGTCGGGATATCAAATGGAAGCGATTTTTATATTTTGAGAATCTCTCTCTCTCTCCTCCCTCCCTCCCTCCCTCCCTCCCTCCCTCTCTCTCATCGGGTGGAAGACTGTCACATGTCCGATGGGAAGGGTGGCGTGGCGTTAAAATCTCTTCTTCTTCTCTCTCTCTCTCTTGGAAGACTTAGAAGAAGGGTTAAGTCATCTTGCCAACGGGAAAGCGGCTGATTCAATTGGGCTGGTAGCTGAAATGTTCAAATGGGCAGGTAACTCAATACATGTTGCACTGTTGTCATTATTTAACAATGTTTTGCGCAAAGGGTTTCCTCGCACTTGGCAGCTGAACAGAGTTATCCCCTTGCATAAAGCTGGAGATGAGAATGATCCTGGAAATTACCGAATGATTCTGGTTAGTAGTTTATATGCCAAATTATTTCTTTGCTATCTTTGAATTGTAAATTGAGCACAGGCTGAAAAACATAATGTTAGAGCCCTTTGGATGACGGGGCTTTAGACCAAAAAGATCTACTGATTGATCATTTGGTTACTTTTCTGCGAGCTATGGTTGATTCGGTTAAGGGTAAGAAAAAACCCTTTTATGCTCTTTTTGTTGATTATGCTAAGGCATTTGACACGGTATCCCGTAGTAATTTATGGGAGAGAATGGAGGCCCTAGGGGTACCAATTAAGCTTAGACATGCAGTGAAGATACTTTATGATAAAGTTTTGGTACAGCTATCATCCCCTACATTGAGCAATGCTTGAGATGTGGTAGAAAGTAATATTGGAGTGAAGCAAAGGGTGCCCATTGTCGCCCACACTATTTGGCCCATTCATAGACCAACCGCAGGCTTGGATGTCCGAATATGGTGGGGAGGGACCCCATTGTTTAGATGCATGGTTACATTTGCTCTTATATCGATGATGTTGTTCTTCTCTCCCGATTCGATTGGAAGGCATGCGAGAAGCATTTAGATCTTATTTGGCACATTTCGTGAGCAGAAAAGTATGAGGGTAAATATGTCAAAGACTAAGATGATGGTATTTGGGACAAATAAAGTAGATCATCTTAAATTCCTCTATCATGGAGAACCTGTGGAAATTGTCACCTCATATAGGTATCTAGGGATACATGTGGACAAGGGGCATATTTGGAACTTCTATTTGTTGAACATAGAGTAAATGGAGGCCTGAAAGCACTATATAGCATGCAGCATAAAAGTGGAAAAGAGAAATATGGGACTTTAGCACTGGGCGTACATTATATCAGTCTTTGGTCAAAAGGTTTTGCTCTATGGGTGTGAAGTATGGGGGCGGGATTATTTGTAGAATCCTGGAAAAAGGTTGAGAAAGTCTTGAGGAAGAAGTTCTTGAGAACATAATTGGGTACTAAAGCTCAAACTCCATATGATATCTTTGCTTGTAGAGTGTGGCATGATGCCACTAGAATTTGAAGCCTTATGCGAACAGCTTACATATCTCTCTAAGTTGCTATTGGATATGCCAGAAGATAGCTTACCAAGGCTAGCATTAGAAGAAACGAGAGACAAGGGATGGTACTCAGATATTAGGGAATGGATGAGGAAGTGGGGGATGGACATTCATGGTATACGTGAGAATAAGGGCAATCTAAGAGAGTGGGTGCATGAGCACCTCATTAGAAGAAGCTGGAGAGTCCCGGAGACAAAAAAACATTTCTATAGACAGTATATAAACCCCACTCTCCAAGAGGCCAAATACCTCAAGGAAGGTGTGTCTTTTGGCGCCAGACAGGATGCGGCTTAGCTCCCATAGGCTTGGGGTTGAAGTAGGATGGAGTAATATTCCCCATGAATTGAGATTTTGCAAAGTATGCAATATGGGAGAAGTAGAAGATGAATTACATGTCATCGTAAGGTGCCCGTCATATTCAGGGATTCGGGATAAGTACAGTATCCATTCAAACTCCTTGCTGGAATTCTTTGATATGCCTGGACATCACATTGGGAAATACTTGAAGGAAATATTGATACAGAGAGAACAGTTAATGAGTATTAAAGATTGTAATGTTATACATGATGAGAGATGGGAAGAGTCTAATGCATTCTTGTCAGAAGATGCATTAGAGGATATCTTTTATAACGTTGAATATGTACATTGATCGTCTCATAGACCTGGTGGTCTACAGACGTAATAAATACAACATTTCATTTCATTCCTCCCTCCCTCCCTCCCTCCCTCCCTCCCTCCCTCTCTCTCTGGACGCTGGACGCTAGGGTTTCTGCTGTAACTTCAGAAAGCCATAGCTCTCACATACGGTGTCAGATTGCAACGGAGTTGGGCTCGTTGGAAAGCTTATTTCGAGCTCTTTCCAATGGTGTATAATATCAATACTTTTGATGCAGTTTGACAGTATGTAATTGGCATTTTCCGGGACTGTGTACAGGATAGCGGGTAGTAGGACAGATGGCAAAAAAGAAACGGACTGTAGATGGGACTGGCAGAAACAAAAAAGAGGGAACCGAGGATGCTGGGTCGTCATCAGACTCAGGTGCCGGAAGTATCAAGAAAACAGGGAACCTGGTTTTTTCTCTCCACAAAATCGAAGCTCAGAGAAAATCGACCCGGCCCAGAGGGAGGGTACGGTGACCAAGCAAGATCATTAGATGCCGTTGGCGGATGAGGGCAGCCATGGAATTCTCAGCCCTGTCTATGAAGACATCAATGGAGGCCTCGGTCAAAACATGGTAAGTGATTTGAAATCTTTCTTGTTAGCTCATGTGCAAGCGTAGTGGAGAAATGTCAAAGACAATATGATAATGGAATTAGAGCGGTTCAAGAAGGGAATTAAAGCGGAATTTGAAGCTTTCAAGCAAGAGGTTTTGAGTGAAGATAGTGATTGCGAAGATGATGTAGAAGAGCGGGGAAGAAAAGGACATCTCTGGAATCCAAAAGCAATTATCGGCTTTTATAGAAGAGCAAGAAAGGAGAGAAAAAGCATTGAACATCCGTTTGATTGGCATAAGGAACGGACCAAAGAAAAGACCAAAGACATTGTTCGGGCTTTTTGTGAAAATGAAGCTGGCGGTGATAGATTCGGGCATTCTGGATGCATTTCGGATTGGCAAGCAAACCGATAGGGATCGTCACATTATTGTCAAATTCAGATCAAAGGAAGACAAGATTAAATATCTTTGAAAAAGAAGACCATGCTCAAGGGAAAGAAGATGCGGATCAATGATGATCTTACTAAGAACCAGTTTCAAGAGTACAAGGAACAGGTGCAGATCCTCAAGGAAGCAAGGCAAGAGGGGAAAAAAGCATACTGGCGACGGGGGAAGGTCATGGTGGAAAATCCAGAAAATGCATAGGTATTTGAGACCACTAGGATAATGTGTTGGAACATAAATTCTATTAGTCAGTATAAAATAGATGTAGTAGATGATCTATTTTCAAATGTAGATGTTTTGTTCTTCTTAGAAACTTGTGAAAATGAAGAAAAAGGCTTACCGGACATACATGGGTTTTACTTTTGTTGCACTCCGTTTGGCACAATAAAAGGCTTTGGCGCCCTAAAAGGACATGGCGGAATTGCATGCTATGTAAGGTCGGGGCATGAAACACACAGTGAAAATAATGAATGAAAGAGGATCATTGCGGCATATCCGGGTGGAGTTACAAGGCAGAAAGGTAAGATCTTTGTGGCGGGATGTTACTTTCCACCGAGAGAATCACCAGTTTATGACTCAGACCACCTGGATCGGGATGACCCTTTTTTTTAGCTTAGAACAGGATGTGCTTTCATTGCTGCCAGATGGTGATGTTCTCTTATTAGGAGATTTCAACGGGCGCATTGCTACCAAATAAGCACTATATCGCTAGCATAGAAGGGGATCCCGTATGGGTTGAGATGCTTGATGATAAGGAAGTATCCGGGGAAGGATGGAGTAGAACCACGGCAGAGATAGAATAAGATGGCCTACACCCCAAAGGAAACCATGTGCTTAATATGTGCGGCCGGGCTTGATTTATTGGTTTATAATGGCACCAGAGAGGTTTCAGTGCAGGTAAGTGCACATGCGTAAATGCAAGTGTTGTTGATCTCGTTCTTGCTACATCCCGGTTTGCTTGAGCAGGTGTTACATATGTCTATAGGGGAAGAGATGGAAAAGATCTCGAGATCATACACCGATATGATTTGTGTTAAGCACCAAGAACTACACATTCCACCGTGCACGTTGTGTCTCTAAGCCTCATAGACATTATGAAATATCATAAAGTGGAAAGCTATATGAAGAAGTGTGAGGCAAGAGCCTCCACAACAAATTGGCCCAGTGACACTGATAAATTAAGTGATAAGATTGCAGAGTTAGTTCTAGATGTTGCCACTGATTGTTTTGTCTCACGCAGAAAGATGAAGGGGTTGCCATGCAATAGTTGGTTTGATGCGTCTTGTAGAGCAAAAAGAGAGGCATTTAAGCAGGCAAGGGGGGAAGATAGACAGAGATTAAAGAAAGAATATTTTGCACTCACAAAATCAAAAAAGAAAAAGTATGTGTATCGAGAGGCAGGTTTTGATCCGTGACACTATAGCAGATCCCAAAAAATTCTGGAATGAGCTTAAGCCTAAGATGAAGCAGGAGACCCACCTGGAAACCACGGCTTTAGTAAGCCAAGTGCGTAAGCTGTATCACATGCCGGAGGCCAATGTCGGTGATATTGACTTACAGGATGTAGGCTGGTGCTTTGATTTGGAAGACTTAGAAGAAGGGTTAAGTCATCTTGCCAACGGGAAAGCGGCTGATTCAATTGGGCTGGTAGCTGAAATGTTCAAATGGGCAGGTAACTCAATACATGTTGCATTGTTGTCATTATTTAATAATGTTTTGCGCAAAGGGTTTCCTCGCACTTGGCAGCTGAACAGAGTTATCCCCTTGCATAAAGCTGGAGATGAGAATGATCCTGGAAATTACGAATGATTACGGTTAGTAGTTTATATGCCAAATTATTTGCTGCTATGCTGAATTGTAAATTGAGCACCTGGGCTGAAAAACATAATGTTAGAGCCATTGGACAGGCAGGCTTTAGACCAAAAAGATCTACAGTTGATCATTTGGTTACTTTGCGAGCTATGGTTGATTCGGTTAAGGGTAAGAAAAAACCCCTTTATGCTCTTTTTGTTGATTCTGCTAAGGCATTTGACACGGTATCTCGTAGTAATTTATGGGAGAGAATGGAGGCCCTAAGGGTACCAATTGAGCTTAGACATGCAGTGAAGATACTTTATGATAAAGTTTTGGTACAGCTATCATCCCCCTACATTGAGCAATGCGCAGATATGGTAGAAAGTAATATTGGAGTGAAGCAAGGGTGCCCATTGTCGCCCACACTATTTGGCCTATTCATAGACCAACTACAGGCTTGGATGTCCGAATATGGCGGGGAGGGGACTCCATTGTTTAGATGCATGGTTACATTTGCTCTTATATCTTTGATGATGTTGTTCTTCTTTCCCATTAGGTGGAAGGCATGAAGCATTTAGATCTTGTTGGCACATTTCTGTGAACAGAAAAGTATGAGGGTAAATATGTCAAAGACTAAGATGATGGTATTTGGGACAAATAAAGTAGATCATCTTAAATTCCTCTATCATGGAGAACCTGTGGAAATTGTCACCTCATATAAGTATCTAGGGATACATGTGGACAAGGGCATAATTTGGAACTCTATTTGTTGAGCATAGAGTAAATGGAGGCTGAAAGCATTATATAGCATGCAACAGTAAAAGTGGAAAAAGCAGAAATATGGGACTTTAGCCTCAAGCGTACATTATATCGAGTGCTGGTCCAAACAATTTTGCTCTATGGGTGTGAAGTATGAGGGCCGGGATTATCTGTAGAATCCTGGAAAAAGGTTGAGAAAGTGTAGAAGAAGTTCTTGAGAACAGAATTGGGTACTAAAGCTCAAACTCCATATGATATGCTGCTTGTAGAGTGTGGCATGATGCTACTAGAGGCTGAAGCCTTATGCAGAACGCTTACATATCTCTCTAAGTTGCTATTTGATATGCCAGAAGATAGCTTACCAAGGCTAGCATTAGAAGAAACAAGAGACAAGGGATGGTACTAAGATATTAGGGAATGGATGAGGAAGTGGGGGATGGACATTCATGGTATACGTGAGAATAAGGGCAATCTAAGAGAGTGGGTGCATGAGCACTTCATTAGAAGAAGCTGGAGAGTCCCGGAGACAAAAAAACATTTCTATAGATAGTATATAAATCCCACTCTCCAAGAGGCCAAATACCTCAAGGAAGGTGTGTCTTTTGGCCGTGACGGATGATAAGCGGGGATGCGGCTTAGCTCCCATAGGCTTGGGGTTGAAGTAGGACGTTGGAGTAATATTCCCCATGAATTGAGATTTTGCAAAGTATGCAATATGGGAGAAGTAGAAGATGAATTACATGTCATCGTAAGGTGTCCGTCATACTCAGGGATTCGAGATAAGTACAGTATCCATTCAAACTCCTTGATGGAATTCTTTGATATGCCTGGACATCACATTGGGAAATACTTGAAGGAAATATTGATACAGAGAGAACAGTTAATGAGTATTAAAGATTGTAATGTTATACATGATGAGAGATGGGAAGAGTCTAATGCATTCTTGTTAGAAGATGCATTAGAGGATATCTTTTATAACGTTGAATATGTACATTGATCGTCTCATAGACCTGGTGGTCTACAGACGTAATAAATACAACATTTCATTTCATCTCTCCCTCTCCCTCTCCCTCTCCCTCTCCCTCTCCCTCTCCCCCTCTCCTCTCCCTCTCCCCTCTCTCTCTCTCTCTCTCTCTCAGATGAGAGATAATTGGCATTTGAAGAGGAAGGATCTAGATTGGCAACTTCACATATATGTTTGTATGTAGTTGTCATCCTCCAAGTACATTGAAGGAACATATCCCGTTTACACGACGACCTACAAATATGATGATTAACCATGGCCTATATGATGCTTAGCCATGGCCTATATACATTGCAAATCTCCATGCTAAGTTGTCTCTGGGATCCCTCAATCCATTCTCCACTATACTTTATAGCAATATCAAACTCTACTGGTTTAGCCCAGTTTTTATGGTCTTAATTATATGATATAATCCCATGATACCCGAATACAGTTTTCAAAATAGCACTATTTTTCCATGAAAATAGACCATTAATACCACTCATCTTTCAAGTTTCATGTGATTTCTTCAGACATTGGAGCTATAAATAATAGAAATTCTAGTCCTTGCGAGACCCATAAAGCATTTCACATCCAAGGTATTTAAGATGGAATAAGAAAGTCAAAGAATCACTATTTTTCAATGAAAAGAGAAACTAACTACTACTCGTCTAGTTTCATATGATTTCTTCAAAAGGTAAAGTAGCTATAACTTTCAATATTTTAGCCCTTGGGGGACCCAATTAAGCCCTTTTTGAACTTCAAACTTCTAAAAAGTATTTTTCAATAATTCCATCATAGTTTTAGCTGTGACTTCGTGAGATAGATTTCTCATCTCATATTCTATAAGGTGGAAGAAATAGAATTCCTACTAAAAATCATGTTTGCAAAAAGGTTCGCGAAAGATCATTTTTAAATCCAGGTCTTGGGGATTCTTTAATTGTTAGGTTTTTTTTTTTTGGGGACGAAGGTCCCAATTTAGGTGTGTGAGGTGGACTTGTCGATTGGAGTGGCCTCCGGTTTTAGCTCGATGGATAGGGCGGCGGATGGACATATCTGGACTTCTATTTTGACGCATAAAGCTTGATCGGCGGCAAACCACGCATGCCGGATGCTTCTTTGGATTCGTCTTCATATGGTTTGGGTTCGCCGGGGTTCAACTTCCCGCCCAGTATATCTTCTTCACAGATTTTTGCGTTCAGAGAGGGTTTCTTTTCCTTGATTCTTCGGTTTCTTGTTCTTCCACCAGTTTCGAATTTCCTTCCAGATTTGTTTGTATCTGATTTTGTTCTTCCTTGTGATTTCGGATTTCGCAGTCTTGTGTGCTTGTTCATGTTGAGCTTCTTATTATATTCCGATTTTGCACCTTAAACTGGTGTGGCGCTTTCAGTCCCATTCCACATTGGAGTGGATCTCTAGGGGATTGATTACCTGGTTCGTCTGTCATCAGTTTGAAGAGTTTGATCTGCGTTGGAGCTCTACATGTATTTATGCATGTACATGTATTCATTGTTTAAACTTGCCAATCTAATGGTTTATAACCCAAAGGTTCAGTTAAAAAAAAAAAAAACATAAGGTATGGGTTAGAATAATGTATGAAATACTAAGCACTTCAAAAATAAACGACCCCTTTGAATTCGACTCTATACTCTTGATAATAAAAGCTTTTTGTATTTTGCATATTTGTTTCTTATACATATGCTCATAGAGGATAACACAGTCAGAGGATATAGAGACATTCTTCACCTCAAAGCTATAATAGAAATAAAAAAAAAAAAAGTATATGAAACTCGTTTAGGTTTATCAAGGGACAACTCAAGTGTTAGGAAAAGATAGGAGATAAAAGACAATGACCCATCATGACTAACCTATTACTGTATCTAAAATAAGACAATGAGCATAGCAAAAGTGTACCATGTTGAGAGTAATGCAACAAAGCATTTCACATGTTTATGGTGGGCTGCTAGTTTGATATTAGTTAGATATGTTTCGTAGATGGCATGAAAAACAATGTGGGTTCTATGTGCATCTCAAAGATCACTTGGTGTCAAGGGACATAGCTCCTCTTCCTCCTCCTCGACGAGCCTGCCGAGTTGACCCTCCAGGCAACTCGAGATCTTGTCAAAACTTGCACATCTAGCTTGTTAATGGTGGTGAAGAATTGAATCTTCCTTTTGCACAATTGAAATGACACACTCAATGAGCAATACTTATGATCTCAATATAAACATATAATATTAAGTTCCAAAGAAATCCATATTCACAATAGTTACAGCATCCATCTTTAGCAATTCAACCCTAAAAGCTTCTTGCTCACCCATAAGCCACAACCGCATTGTTGCCATCGCCTTGCTCTTTCACTGCACGTGCTCTCACTGAGGTTAGTCCTCGTGACTACATAGGGATCCCTGGCTGCCACCGCATGCATGAAAATACTCTGGAAATCTTGGATAAGCGTAAACACAGACAGAAAATCCTACTTGAGTACAGTGCTAAGACAATGACAACATAATCCAATGAGATACCAAACATGAACATCAGAGGAAAGGAACATAGCCAAAATACCAAACCAACATGACACATAGCTCTAGGGCAATGGGAAGCTAAGCCAGCCTACATGCAGGCCCTGTTAGCAGAGAAATGCCCAGCCAGCTCTCATTTCGAGCCCCGCTAGCGGAGTTGGTGGGGTGTACCTCGTATGTGCATACCCTTCCCAGCCCACGTCTGGCGCTGGAGGACCTCTTACCATGGAGTCACAAGAGTTGACGTACCATCCTGATCAGGGAATCTATGCCTAGTGTCATAGAGTACAAGAATACCACAGAGAATCACAGATGAACATGAGCATGCCGAAGCAACCTAGGCCACCGAACCTAGAAGTCCGACCCTGGAGGATCCAATGGACATCAAAATACCAAGACAACAGTGGAACAATGCAAAGACCATGACATGTGGTGTTCGTTATGTTACTGATGAAGATAATGATCACAATCCAAGCACGTCGAGGAAGCCATAAGCCCAACTATCATTGATGCAGCTACGACAAGGAAAGATACTACAATCCACGCGATGCAAACCTTACCTAAGAACCATTCTCCCATGAGGATAATCCATTAGCTATGATGTCTTTGATAAAATATTGCAGCAACTTAGAAACTTATAGTCATACACTTAGACTAGCACTGCTCTACACCATAGCCTCATATAGATACTCACATATGCCTTATATTGCTCTCTTGGCCAAACTTCACATGATCTCCAAGGTTCCACTCTTTAATTTATCTTTAATTGTTAGCTAACTTTTTTAATATTTTAAAAAACCCCACTTTCCTTAGCTAAGGGATTTATTAATGCATCTAATGTGGAAACTCCAAATGTTGCACTTCCGACGTAAAAATCCATAGAACCTTCTGATCACAACTGCTTATATCACCTGTCAAAGGATTCCAGGCCTAGGCCCCATCTCCAGGAGCCAAAATATATAATAACTCTTTAGCCTGGAATTATTAAGCTTAGGGTTTATATTTTCTTAGGTAAATAAGTTTAGTGATCCAACGCAATGCATGTTCTTACTAGAATTACTATTTTTCTTCCAAAATCTCTTGAATATGATATCTTCATCCAAGCTCCCATGCACTAGATACATGGCAACTATATTAACACCTCAATCTCTACTTCATATAACAAATAATTGTTAGATATAATAGATAATGACAGAAAAAAAACACCAACCAGACAGAAAGACCAAAGAATAGAAACCAACAAAGGTTGAAGAGCACTTTTGAGGCATCGATTCTCCATCTATAAAGCTAATCTCACTAAACTAGTGCTTCCTGATCCAAAATCGGCTCTTTTCAAGTGATTTCGATCTGACCCACCTGGTTTTTCTCATCCTCTTGCAGCTCTGCAGATTTGACAGTCTCTCCAATCCTATCAAACTAGCAATTCCTACTTCAAATCGGCATGTTCCAAGGAGATTCCAACATGATTCAGCTGAGTTCAGTCCATTTTGAGGAAGTTGGATTTCATGCAGGATGGCTATTCCGACCTCTGATTCCGTCAATTTGGCCCCTGATTCTTCTAAAACGGCCCTTTAGCAAGTGATTCGGCCCTTTTGCAATCCAAAACGACTTATTCCAGGTAGTTTCCAAGGGACGTCCGTATATGGAGTCCACTACCAACCTTGGGATGGAAATACCACCACCACATTCATTAAATGCACCTGTACAAACAAGTACAGGGGACACTGCCACAGTTACAAGTCAAAAAAAGTGTCACGTCCAACTGCCAAGTGCCTTCAAAAACATTCCGGTGTTTCTGGACAAAAAACAGCGCGGTTCAAGATGGCCGGGATGCATGGATCCTCGGGCGCCCTGGGCATCGATGCATCCATGGATCAGCGGATGGGCATGCATTGGCTGTTTTTGGACGTCCAGAAACACCGGAGGTAATTTGTCCGGAAACATCGAATCCCGGACTCCATATACGGAGGTCCATTTCCAAGGGTTTTCCAAGAATTATGGCTTCAGACGTGATGCCTATTGCAGACGAAACCCCTTTGTTGCAGCTCATCGTCTCCCAATTAAATTCATCTGGCAAAGCTAAACGTGCCATGAATCACACAATAATACATCGTTGCAGATCCGAGTATGACCCTTACCATGCACTTACAAAACAAAAGCATGCAACAATTAACACCATATGCAACCACAGATGAATCCATAATACAAACCCCACCTGATAGAAGAGGATTTGATGCAGTTTCCAAGCTCTGGCATCCTCACTTGATCTGCCAATCCTCCCAGCACAATCCTTCTCTGCCTTCACGCTCCTTCTCTTCCTACACGCTCAAGGTTGCCCTCTCTTGCAAAAATTCTACTGGAACTAAGATTTGAGGCTGTTGTGGTTTGGAGGAAGTTGATTCAGCTTCTTATGAAATGGGAGGGCTCAATGCAGTGAGGATTGCCTTGTTGGGTGTTTTTCGACCAGCATTTTGTAGTTTTCTCTGTATTTGGTAGTGTTTTGGGAGCAGCAGTTCGCAGAGTTGCCAGCAACACTGGGGCTTCAGATGGGATTGCCAGTGTCAGAATTTTGCATGTTGCTTGCTTCCCAAGTAAAGAAATTCTTCTGCATATTCAAGAAGGAATATGTCGGTGATTCCTAATTGATTGAGGGCTTGTCACGATTGCTTGATTGTGGAACGATTTCTTCCCGAGTCTGTGTTCTCTTTGCTGGAGACGGTAGAGACATATCAATCATTTGTTGCATCAACGAACTTTCTTCGAAAGTACATCGGTTGTCGGGGTGCTGTTCCAGTTCCAATTGCTACTGTATGGATGGAGATATGGCCGCTAGAGGGGCAAGGTGAGGTGGAGTTGTACAGTTGGAATGGTTGAGGATCTGGCAGGTTTTGCAGGGATGCTGTGCTTTGTGCATTTGGGAGCTTATGAATGTGAATTTGTTTCATGTCTTCTTAGGTCTTTGGGTTTACATTCTCTGAGGCTTCTTTGTGAAGCTGCCTACATGTGATATGAAGCTACAACATGTGATTTCATTTCATTTGTGCCTTGCGGTTCTGTGCATGTATGATGTGATATCTTTGTAATGACAATGCAACTTCCGTCCAATCAATTTTCTGTATTTATATTCTCTTTGTTGTGTATGTGTGTACGCGTATGAATACATGTATGTGGAGCGCTGAGTTATATATGGGTGTGATGTGTAAATTCCTCAATTCTTCATTTGGCATATTCAGGGAATTATCTTTGGATCCAATGATCCGAAGTGAGCAATAAGGAGTATGACAGTATGGCTATTCACATTATTTCACATTAGAAATAATCAATCCATTTCTAAATTATGGCTTTAATATTCAAGCAATTAGCCTATATTTGGCCCATAAATCATAATCCTAGTAAATAAACAATTGATTCTTTAGTTCTTGATTACTTCAAACAACTTCTATATTGAGTTTATAATTTGGTAACTGGTTTCATCATCAATATTTTGCAAATTTTATAGTTCCTGTTAATGATGGTTTTCATTATCAAGTGGGATGCGATCATGTATTCCAATAGAGAGTGTGGAGATCTCCACTTGATACTTGCTACATACATGCAATTTAAAACAATTTAAGACCAAAAAGGCCATATGAAACAACATTTGTCTTGAGAAAGGTGTTGTTTGCATTGTGATAAATGAGACTATAAATAGGCAGAAGGATTGAACCCCAAATGGTTTTGAATAGTGGAAGCACTTACATAATTCAGACATGCCTACCGGCTTCTAATGTAATGCAATCGTCTAGAACAACAAAAGTAGCATAGTTTGCAGCACAAACATTGTCACTAAATACAATTCCAGCTTCTTTACATGCGAGCTCATGTAAATTCTGGAGCTCATGTAAATTCTGGGCATAAAGAGGCTCAAAAAAAATGTTATTGAAGGAATTTTAACACATGATAAATATATGCTAAACTTAAATCTTTGATGTTTCATAAGCTTGAGTGTTGTTATGTTTATCATTCTGAATTCGAAAGGCTTGTTGACCTCCTCTCATGTTTGTTCATGTCCATTCTTCTCATGTTTGTTCACGTCGATTTCTTACTTTTGTGATCTATTACTTATGTTCAGAATGGGACAAAATGTACAAAGATGCGAAGACAATTGTTTTCTTGTTTATGTTTCTTTTGCCAAAGGATACGCTCAATGCCAATGGAAACATTAGTGTACAACATGAGTTAACAGATAGTTCTTACTAAAGGGGTAGATGATTAATTTTGTGTCTCTTTCTAGAATTTGAAACTGGATTAAAATGACTTTTAGGTTTCCTTTTTCTTCTAGGAACTGAGCTCTCATTTTTGCTTGATGATGCAGAATTTGATGCACTTTCGCTTTCAGAATCTGATGCACTTTCACTTCCATTTTCACTATCACTATCTGATGATTCTTCAGACCCATTTGTTTGTTGCCTAATCAACCGCGGCATGTTCTTTAGGTACTCCCGCAAATTCTCTGTCAGCCCACCAAGACCTATTGAGGTGAAGAAATTAATAGCAAATCTGGTGTTCTTTGGATTGTCTTTTGGAAAGATTCCCTCAAAGGAATCCTGCATAAGAGGATCACTCAATCGCTCATTAAGCTTCCACAGACCAAGATGTTCAGAGAGCTCCTGGAATAGAATTTTAATGAAAATACGAGAAGATGAGGTTGTATCCCCTTCTGTTAATCGGATATATTCAAGCGAACGCCAGGATAATGCATCAGATCCCAGTAAATGGGCAAAGAACCTTGCCACATTGCGCAGTTTGGTTGTTTCAAGCCTGTGTATCATAGAATACTGTTTTAAAAAGCATGAATCAAAATTTTCCTGATAGGCACGATTTCTCATGCAGAATCTCTGCGCTAAAAGACTGTAGAAATGAAGGTAAGTTCTTTCCTGGCTGCAACATTCCAGTAACATGATACACAGCTCCATCTCTTGCCCAGGTTTTAATTTTATTTCCAGTAGCTTATGGCCAGCTTCTTCAAAGTCTAGGCTACTCATGATGATAAGATATATAGTACGCCTAAGAGAGACCAGATTAGTCTGTGTTTCATCCTGTATATTTAATTTGTTCATTTCTTCTTCCTCCTTTTCATCTTCAGAATCATCTGAACTTTCCAAACTTTCCTGCCCCTCCTCACTATCATTTTCTGATTCTTCTAACATTTCCTTCTTTATCTGTTCATATTTGTTTTCACTCTCCAAATAATTGGGGACTGGCTTAAACACATCCAAGCCTTGCTCTTGATCTAGATCCTCATCAAGGGTTAGCTGATGGGTAATTTGATCCTCTCCGTCTACAAGGTCAAGTTCAGGAATCATTGCTGGGTGACCCTGAAATGCAGCTTTTCGAATGGCAAAAAGCCCTTCAATCATATATTGGACACGTTTATCAATTTCACCTTCATGCAAAATGCCTCTAAAGCGCTCAAAGATGCCATTTAATCCCCGAGGTGAGACTTCCTGAAGGTGTGCACCACATTGTTTCACAAATTCTACAGCAACTTCAACACTATCAGCAGTTGGGGCATCAAGCAGAAAAGTAAGCAACTCTAGAGCAAGAATCTCATGGGCAACCTGTTGATTCACCAAATGTGCCAGAAATTTAGATGTTGCAAGTAAAACCATCTTGTCGTTTCTCTTATAAGCCCTTCTTAGCTGCAAAACTATCCTCGTCAACAAAAGTTCTCCAATCTCAGGAAACTTGGTGTTTACCACCGATCCTAGAGCAGCAAGAACGTTAGTAAATGCAGGAGATGCCATTTGAGACTTCATACAAAATTTGACAAACAATCCTCTGCCTCGAATTAAATTTTCCGCAAACAACTCAGGGATGATATTTTTAATGTTGGTGGCATTCACCTTATTGACAAGTCCATTGATACTTCTCTTCAAAGCATCCCATGTCAAGCGCTGATACTCGAGGCTGCTTTTATCCTTCACATCCTGCATCATTCTGGCGAGCTTAAAAGGGGGAATATATACACGACTATCCTTTGCACTTGTGGGCTTGGCTGACAGAGCATCTTCTTTCATCATCACTTCTACGGCACCCATTCTCATGACAAGTCTGATCTGCGGCTTTCTGAATAAACAGAACTCGAGCTTCTTATATGCGAATAGAAAGGGTAAAACCCTAACCTTTTTCCTTTGTCTATTCTATTTCTGAAAAGGCCTTTTTTGGCCTTTTAATCTAAACGCTTGATCTTTAAATCCCCCGTTGAGAAGGGATTATTTGGATATTACCTGCCCCAAAATCTGGACCACCCATTCACAATTTGGATGGGGTCAAACCCCAGCCACACCATAAGTCAACCTACAACCCCATTGTCCACTTCACCATATGATCGCCACGCCATTGGATAAGTCAAACACTAGAATGGGTTCCTCCTCACCCACCACCTCAATAACCTCCACAAGAAAACAATGCTGCCACTAGCAAGTCCGAGGAATTGAACCCTCTACCAAAAGTGGCAAAACAAGAAAGGTCTAGCACAAACAAATTGTCCCCTATAAGGCAATCCAGAATGTTAAGCAAAAGGACATGAAACAAGGAAAAGGAAAGCATTTGTTGCACAATAATTAGCTATGAGAAGAAGCTCTGGAAACTAGATTCAATCTATAACATCAGCCCAGAAACTGGTCCTTTACATCTCCAGCTACCTCTATAAATAAGAATCGACCAAAAAATTAACCACATTGTTAGCTCTAAAATGTTCGTCATAGTTGCCTTCTTCATAACCAGCTCTTCTCTACATATGGCTCCAAATCAGCTTTGTGACTTCTAGCCTTCCCAGAAAGACTTCATGTTTCTTTGTTATTTGGTACAACTACTATAATACACTTAAACCAACATCAAAATTGTCTACAATATCCTCCTCTAATGATGAAACAAAGCATAGGGATGCAGCATCTAATAGCTTCTCTGCTCACATACCTTCAAAATCAGCATATTTATTTGAGCCACAATGAAGGCTTAACCTGGATCTTGATGCTCTAAATCATCAATGCATGTATATGATCTTTGCTCTTGTATTTCTTCACACCGGCAAGCAGAATCTCTTGTCGGGTCACAACCATTTGGTGAAGTTTGTGTGCTACCAACTTTGTTTGTTGGACATCACTTTTTGTCAACCTGGTCCTTTCAAACCATCTTCCATAGAGAATTCATTGATGCTTCTCTTAACAAACTCATGTTTAGTAGAGCTTGCACTTGTAGTTGTGGCCACATCAATAGAGTCAAAAAAAGGCCAAACTATTAGATCCAATCCAATAAGAAACCATTTCATGTGCATTTCCTTCATTTCTTTTTATCCATCTCAGTAGTTTTTCTACAATGGTTTAGAATGGTTTATTGTTGTGATGTGTTATGAGAGATGTTTTTTTGGTTCGAAAAAAAAAATTACTTAGCAAAAAGTACATCAGAAGGCTTTGGAAACTTTAGGCACACGACAATTGCTCAACATCTAGGTTGCAAATCCTACTGAGGCCTTCTTTGTGCTTGAAATTGCTCCACATTTGATCAGATAAAAGTAGCTTAAAGTTAGCTCGTTCAAGGGGAAAGCAGTAATGCATCTAAGCCAATAGCTTTTTGTTGTAAAAGATTCTAATTTGTTTCGTGCCAATATAATATATTGCCAAATTCAAACTTTTACTTAAAGCACTTGAGTTTCATCACTTATTGGTATAAGAAGAAACAGAACATTGACCTAGTTGTGAGCATGGAATAAATTACTACTCCCATATTTTGGTGTAGCCAAAATACGTTTGGCTTAACTACCTCCAAACTGGAGCTAGAAGTTTCTAATGCCTGGCTAAACTAGATGATTTTTCTTAATTACGGTTTTTTGCCTTTAGCTAATAGTAGGTCTTTCTTTTTCTCCAAAACTTTTCATTGATTGGTTAAACTCTAATGGAGAAGCAAATATTAGCCATCACGATGCTACTTTTAAGAAAATCCAACCCTTGAAAAAAGACGTTAAATTATACAAATGTAATTCAACATGGACAAAATAAATAGCAACCAACATAATCTAGAATAAGTCATGGAATTATAGTCATCGTCATAAATAAGAAGATGTATTAGAGAGTTTAAGTGTTATACTTGATTGCGCATCTTAGCCGGACAGTATGCGATTTACCCTACTTGGCAATTTTTAGAAGTTCGTATAAATCTTGATGTCAACTTCTAGGCTAATCTGTCCATTTTACTAAACCTATCGCTTCTTAGGTTTAGCTGATTGAGGTCCTCGAGGAATTGTCTCAAGGAGGGGGTTTGGCCATTCGAACCCAAAACTCACATGGGTGACAAAAAAATTGGGCTAATTTTGGGCATTTTCCCCATATATTTTAGCCAATTTTCTTTGAAAAAATGCTACAAAATAACCATTTGGCTAATCTTAGCCATTATTTTATTCCATGGGTAAGCATTGACTTGTTCTTTGCATTAACCTGGTTAAAGGGAAATGCATATTTGAGAACGGTAAGTGGACTTCCTGTGGTGTTATATCATGATAATTGAAATTCCTATGATCTTATAGCATGGGCTCCTTGTCTTTCTGAAAAAAATGTGGGATTTTGTTTATATATTAAGAAGCTACATAGTGTAGCATTTGGATAAGAAAATGGATGGTTTGCTGACCATACCCATGCTGGCCAAATACTACTATTAGGCTTGCAAATGATAACTTTTGACATGACCAGGGATCCCGTATTATCTACGAACTAGAAAAAATGCCCAGCATTGCTGGGCTTTTCATCAGACATAAGTTCAAAACCTAATTAAGATGGGATTTAATTTAAAAACGGAAGCGTTGTACCACTGTTGGGCACAAGTAATCAAAAGTGTGTGTTAATTGAAGTTGGTAACAAAGCATTTTCTTAGTAATATTTACCCCCTTTTTTTTTTTGTTTTGAAGGATGAAATTAAGTAATATTAATATAGAGTAAGTACAAGAAGATGATATACTAGGGTACCCCGCCCAAACATGAGCGAGCACCCACACAAAACACATATACCTACCTACGACTCATGGGATAAATCTGCCAATGCTATCTACAATGAAAAGGGTCCTTTCCCAAACCAGCCTTTAAACCGCCTCCTTCCGAGGAGACGCCTTGATAAGAGAGATACAATTTGTACCTTAGCTGCGGGATCAAAACCCGGGTCAGTATCTCCTCATTAGGAGAAGACCTTCATGCCGACGCTTCCAAATAAGCCACACTAACCACGCTTTTACGTAAATGGAAGGCCGGACTGCATTTGGGACCACCCACTAGGATACACCCCCAACAACACCTGTTGACTCGAGGCGAGATGTGAAAGAGGCGCCAACCCTTGCCATGCCTACTGGATGTCAGCAAGAGAAACATGCAATGTTCGGGGTCTCCCATACGGGCACCACACATTGGACACTGCCGGGCTGATCCGCGGGTTGATCTGTGCACCCACGTGTTCACGCTCAAGGACCGGTGCACTATCGCCATAGCGCACCCGAATCTTAGGGGGCTTAGATTGGGTTCCACACCCACCTCCAAATGTTGCCCCGGTCATCTCACGGCACTGGAGACTCCCGGGCCCGTCCCGGGAGGCAACTCATCTGAATAGCCAAAAGCTCATAGCGAGGACTTCCACCTAAATTGGAGGGTCAACTTTGGGATGACAACTCACACACCGCCTCGGCGCTGCTTGGGGATTCAGCGGTAGAGCATTAGCCACCCATGCCCAGATAGCGCAGTCCCGTTCCTGCAGTCGGAACTTGTGGCAGAAAAGTTGCTAGGGTGCGAGCTGCCCGTCAATATACCACTCCCCCACTGTCAGAACTCCACACTGTGTCCATCTACGCTGGATTTGGAGATCGACGGATGCGGCCAGCACCAGAGGTGCTGCACCCGGGCCAATCGGGATCCACCACGGTGATGCCTCTAACTGAATACAACTGGCGGCGTCAATGGCAAACAGCGGGCGGACCTGCTCCCAGGCGCGGAAGAGCCCCTTTAGGAAGGGAGAGGCATTAACATATGGCCTGATATCAGCAAATAACGCCCATGGAAGCCGCACAGGTACGGACGGCTTACGGAAAACAATCGAGTGAGATAGCGACTGATGAAGTAAGACCATGCCCGGGGAATCAAGCGCATTCTCCAGGATCGCAAACACGAACTTGGACAACAGGACCTTGCCATGGAGTGAGAGATCCAAGAAGCCGAGTCCCCCCGCAGCTTTGGGGCGCACACATTTCCACCAGGCCACTTTGACAACTGCCCCCTCCTCATTTCCATCCCATACAAAGTTACGGACCATTGAGGAAATTTCGAACCTTGCTCTCGGGCCCGGATAATGGCGGGGATATCGTGGAAACCTGAACGGACCATGCCATTGTGACCCTACCCGACCATGGAAAGCTTCCCCCTTCCACCGGTTAAGGTGCCGCCAAGCCCCTACGAGAATGTCTCCCGGATGCTGCGCGCCCGAAATGTCAATGCCAAGCGGGATCCCTAAAAGCCTAGAGCATGTGCCCCTGCGGCGGTCCGCCAAGGAAATTGGACACCGGGCATGGGATGCCGCCCGCCATAACGTAGAGCACGCCGACCAATTCATAAGACAACCCGACGAAGAGAGAATCGTCCGGCAACTCTTTTCAGTATTTATGATTCCTTTCATCGGCACGTAGGAAAAGGAAAGTGTCATCAGCATACTGACTCCCAATCGGATGTGACCCATCTGCCATCCTCAGCCCCTCCACAACACCCGCCTCCACAGCCGAGATCAAGAACTGCGAGAGGGCCTCTGCCACGATGGTAAATAGGAAGGGCGCCAACGGACATCCCCTGGCGAACTCAGCGTCCCCACACTAAAGGCCGCGATGACTCACCGTGACATAGGGGCCAGTGGCCCCGGGCGGCGTTAAAAAGCGAGTCACTACGTAAAGCTCTCCCCACACCCAAAGGCAAGCATCATCCTCTTCAGAAAGTCCCATCGAACACTATCATAGGCCTTTGCGAAATCCACCCTCGAATGCCGCCGCGACATTATTGAGAATGTGCCTGCCCGGAATGAAACCAGACTGCATGGGGCAGATAGCCTCCTTCAGGACTGCTTGCAAACGAAGCGAGAGGGCCTTGGCAATAATCTTGTATACAGCCGAAAGAAGTGTGATCGGACGCCAATCCGAGATGGCAGCAGGCTCCTTCACCTTCGGTATCAAGGAAATGCAGCACGTGTTGAGTCTATAGTCCAACGCGTCAGCCTGAAGCAGATCTTGATAGGTCTGCAGCACCGACTCCCCTACCCAATCCCAATATTCCTGGAAGAACTCCACCGGAATGCCGTCCAGTCCCGGGCACTTATGGGGAGCCAGGGCACGGCAAGCCTCCTCGAGCTCCTGCCTTGTGAGCGGACGCTGCAATACTTGCCTTCTATCCGCCGGCACCTTACAAGACACCTTGCTGAGCACAACCTGCTCCATCACGTCAGAGAAGGGATATCTCTTCTCCTGAAAGAACTGAGAGAAGTGCCAGAAAGTGGCCTGTTTAATATCTGCCGGCGAATGCAGAATGCGGCCATCCGGCAATGCCAAAGACGACATAGAGGCTCAGAGACCGCGGTGGACAAAATGTTCTTCCGCTTGAGCAGAGGCGCCCGGTCCGCTACTAGGGTGTTAGCATAGCATCTGTCATGCCGAGCATACGCCCGTCCGGCCCCAGTCCACTGGTTACACCAAGTAATGTGGAGTCGCCCGACAACTCCACCAACCGCCCGGAGTCCAGCAGTTTTACCCATTCCCCCCGCTCAAAGCCCTGTACCACTTCGGCCGCTCTGCCACACCTATCCTGAGTAGTCTCTACCATGTTGAAATCGCCCAACAGCAGCCAAGCCACACCAGCTCCCAGGGCTGCCAGCTTGTGCCTCAAGGCCGCCCATAACGCCCTCTACGCGGCGAAGATTATGAGCATAGACATTCACAATCCCCCACTCATGCGGACCCTCTCGCCACTTGATAATGTCCCAGCTGCCCCAACGATCTGCCAAGGTGAACATCACCTGCACATGCATCTTCCACGCAACGGCCGTCCCACCTTTAGAAGCCCCGAAGGTGGCAATGAGAAAGCGACATATTGTGGCCGAACATTCCCCCCACGGACACTTATGTTCACGAAGGCACAAGATGTCGGGATCCATCTTGCGGGCCGCCAACGCCACTCGTTCTCTTCGGGCTGGCGATTTAACGCGCACACCTCGAACGTTCCAACTGAGGATCTTCTTGTCCATAGCTATTACTGAGCAGACGGATTCCTACGCTGCTTCTTTTTCCTTCCCCGTCTCGCCGGCGAAATAAATCCTTGGTCTGAGTCATACGGCACAAGAGCTAGCGGGTTGTCCGTCAGGGAGACCTCCGCATCCAGATCCGCCTCATCAGCCCAAGAGCGTACCCGCGCCACTTTGTCAAGCTCCATCCCCTCCGAAGAGGCCCGTGTAGATGCCACATCAGAGTCCGACGATTGTACCGGCCCCGGCCAATCCGGATCCCTGCCGGTGTATCGCCGCTGCACATTGTTCATGATTTCTTTGGATGTGGAGTAATACTGGGCCACCTCTCGCCGAGACACCGTTGGATTCGAGCCGCCTTGCCCCCGTGAGTAGCCGACGCAGACTTTCATTCATGGGCGGGATGGCCCACTTCCAACACTGAGGCCAATTGCCTTTGGCCCTATCCGGCGGCTTCTCTGGCCAGAGGTGGGGCTGGGGCCCTGTCACATCTCAAGAGCCTCGCGGCCTTGCCTCTGGAAGCTCCCCGCACGGGGCTGTGCTTTCGGGGGAGCGAACCGGCCAGACACGGAGGCGGGGAAACATTCTCCGGATCTCTGGCCATTCAACAATCGAGGGAAACCGAAAGTACCAATCGCCACTCCTAACCGTCAACTGCGGAGGCAATGGGCTATCTTGGCGAACAGCGCCCACACAAATCTTCGGCTCCCAGAACTATGGAGTGTGAAATATGCCCTCCGAGCCCATTGGCAATCGCTATCATGAACTCGGCAGAGCATATCGGAAGATCCACCACTTGAAACCGGCAAAGGGATCTTCAAGGCCGGCAGAGATCGGGCACTCACACCGGTGTGTAAATCGATAAATCGGGTAATTCCCCACATGAGGTCAACCCCTCGCCACAATCCTCTCCACCACCGTAGGCATCGAATATGAGGAGGAAGAAATTATTCCCCGTGAACCCGGGGACTGAAACGGGCGAGATACCCAAACCGCTTAAAGTGAGCTTGTAGCCACCCGGGCCAACTCTCCTCGTGTCTAACACCCCGTATAGTACACCAACACCGTCGCGGGGAGACCAGATTGGAAATGGACTTGAGGTGTTGCCGGTGGTCTACCTCAACGATATTAGCCGGGAGGACCAAAGTGGAGTCCACCCGCAGCTCCCCTTCAAGTTATCTTTGGTTCAAAAGGCGGGGCCTCCCCTATTCGGCCGGGTGGCCGGTGCTACCAGTCGTCGAATCCACTCGAGAACCGCTGGCGTGAAAGCCTGCTTCTTAAGTGTCATTCATTCGCCCGAGGCGAACCGTGTCGTCTACCGACTCGCGCCTCGACCTCCGCCTCTCCACACTTTCGGGGTCACGTGCTCTGTTGGCTTATCACGGATGTTCGCGAAGCACCATTACAACCCTAAGCGTAGCGGCAAATTGTTCATAGGCTCCGCGGACTGCAAAGGGGTCCTCTGGCGGTAAAGGCGGATGCGGACTTGAGGCAGCGAAGCGAGTTCTTTGTTTCCACGGAGGCATCTTTTCAGAACCTCAAATCCGCTCCCCTGCGGCACATGCCATAGACCACGAGGGGCTCCCTACCGAAGCACCAACCTGCAGAGGATTGGCTCGGGGTTGCTTCTTCGCCCAACCACCGAGACCCTTGCCCACACCCAGGCCGCTGCCTGTCCGGCCCATCCCCATGCTCTCCACACCCTTGTTCATAGCCGGTGCGGGAGCAGGATGGGCCGGTTCCCTACAATCGCCCAGAAGCTTCCCAGGGGAACTAATTGGGACCTGCTTAGGCGCCGCGACCCGCGACCCCAGCCATATTTGCTGCCCACAAGCCAAATTTGTTCCGATTCGTAGAGCATACGATACCGACCCGGCCGGCCCTATCTGGCGCCCACAAGCAATGAATTTGTCCCAGTCCCTGCCGGGATTCTGGCTGGGCGCCCTATTGGAATCGGACAATTGGAAACTTTCGAAACAACTCCCATCACCTCGCTCGAAGCGTCCTCTGCTGAATTGAAGGCCAATGGTCGATTCTGCTGGGCCATCATCACCTCCATCGAATCGAATCGGTGGAATCGGGTCCCGCACCCTTGTGTCAACCCCGCCCCCTAAAGGCGCTTGGCATCCCGGCAGGCGGACCTGCTTTGCCCCAAAGCTGCCGGAGTGGACTCATCATCAGCCTCCCACCAAGAAGATCCATTTGAGGCCATACCATCTTTGCCGGTTGAAGCCCCAGCAGGGTCGATTCTATTTGGGGCCGCCTTTGCAAGCTTTGGAACCCGCTTTAGATTCATCCGGTCACGCTGGCTTGTTGCCTTCTCGCCATGGCACTCACGGAATGCGCGCCCACCGGATGGGCTCGGATCGGTGCACTGAGTCCACCGCCTTCCGTTCCGCGCCATCGCCCCCCTCTTTTGTGTGACACTATATAGTAATGTATATTTTCTTCATATTTGCTTGTCACGTAAGGAGGACTTCAAGCCAACTAAATGTTTGTGATTACAAATAGAATAAGACCTCGCGGTATGATTGGATTGTGTGTAGTAAATGCAGAGTCTCCTAAGTAAAACATGGGAAATATGTATACAAATGAGATGAGCAAAATTATAGAAAAAAGTACGATTTGATAAGAAGGATAGAATTTACAGCTTCTTTTTTCCAAATTATAATTGAGATATTTTAAAGTCCATGAAGCATGTGCATCAACTACGCACATGCACAAATTTACCTCTGCAAAAAGTCCAAGATATCAATCAGCTAAGATGCCTGCAAAAGTAAAATTGTATTATTAATAAAGTCATACTAACTTTGATAAAATGACCCTCGAACATTAAGTTAACAAGGGCATACATTTTGGCTTTTGAATCTCAAAGTTGCTCATTTGAGGAAGAAAGGTGACTATTGAGAAGCAATCTCAGAGTCGTAATTCAATGCTTTAACCATAATAATATCAATCATGGTGGCATCCGAATGCATTCTCGTGATCCATTATTTCATGGAATGCTTTTTCCAGTAACCATGCATTTGCAAAATGACCCAATAAAGCATGTTCAGCATAACTATGACAATTGATATTTTATTTAGGAGCACACCTGATCACTGAAAAGGTGGAAGAAGAAAATCATTGTACAAGCAAGATATTTGTCAATGATCTTCACTAACACTTGGAATTTCCCTGCGTATTTGAATTAAAACATCACAATGTTGAATGAAACTTGGAACATATAATTAGTTTGATAGCGCTTTAAAAAGGAAGATGCAACTTATTCAAATTTACCAATTATAGTGATGTTGGCAATTGATGTATACAGAGGCATCTTGTTCTTATTTTTCGGTTGAGCATTCGAAAGTGAAACAAATTCTCAAGCTTTGATGAACTTAGTAGCTGAATGCTAATACTGTTTATCCTGCAATAGATGCATGTAGAGGCATGTTCTTGGTATTGGAAGAAATTATGTTGACTCTATCTGTTAATGTGGACAAAACAAAATGAACAATATGATGGTTAATAGAGGCGGCCACAGGCATAGGGTACGCTTTAGAAAATGGTTGATTATGGCCTACAAAATATGATTTGCTTTGCAAGAGAACTGATTCATTAAGGACATAAATTATAGTACCTACGTAGAAGCTAAAATTATTTAATTATTAGCCAATTCAATGAGAACTCGAATCAAGTACTTCAAGAATTGTAAATGGCTCTATTGTGATCAGCTGGTCAATATCCGTGGAGCTTTTGCTAGAAGAGCCCTTCATATATGTTGGGCATTGAAAACATACAATCATTCTTGCTATGCTATAAGAGCCCTTCACATCTGTTAGGCATTGAAAACATACAATTATTCTTGCTAATAGAGAGTAACAAATATCCTTTTCCAAACGTATTTTGTGAACCTAGAATCTGTTATTACAAACTGAATGCGTACCTTCTAATTCACATATGGTCAAGCTACAACTTCTCAGAGCACCATCTGTGCATGACTTCGCATTTTACATACTTGAGGTTCTAGATAACGCGTCAAGAATTACCGAGCCCTCAAGAGTCATTATCTCTCGCTTGTCTAGTACCATCATTACCGCAAAGGTTTTTCCCTTGAAACCTTTCGGTGTGGGTTTTTGAATCCTAGTAGTAATGATTGTACTAGCCCATTGTATGGGTCCCATGACCTATTGGTCTCCGTGGACGTTAAAAAACTATTCTATTCTATTCAAGATATTGTCATTAGTAGAATGCTGTACGTTTTAAATATGTTAGTGCAGCTATAATATGGCAAATCCAAAATTTGCCCCTAGCCCCAATCGAACCTAGTTGTCATTTGCAAACAAGTCCCTGGACTTTAAGACTTGTTCACCTATGGCCAATGTTGAGCCATTTGAGCTCAAGCAAAGATGAAGTGACAGTCTTAGTCGTTTACTATATTAGCATCACATAAAGTGCTTGACATACCTTCTGCCATATTTTGCCAAGAAATTCAGAAGGAACTTTCGATAAAGGCTCATGTATATCACATTTCTATACTCTACAAAAGAATATTTACCTCGAGAAGCAATAAAACCTCCCATGATAAACACAAGCATAAGTGCAAGGTTTTCAAATGTGCTTGATATGAGCATACTATGACCAACACTTGCCAAAAGCCTGAAAAGATTCTGACCCATGAGACTTACCATGAAAAGCACAAGGAATTGTTGGAAAACCCTACGAAGACAGCTTATCAATTACTAAATATCCATTTTGAGATTGAGCTCATATATGGATTCAACTAACCTGCCGATCTTGGAAGCAAGATCAATCGTCTAGTAAGTCAAAAATACCCACATCGCAATTGGTAGTCTCATAATGGTTGATGGCAATGACCATGCCCACGCAAGTTAGAAGAATGAATCTCTTTGTTGTAAAACATTGTGGAGGTTCTTGGTGATCAATGCTAATTCACCAAGCATTGAACATGATATTTAGTAAACCAAAAAAACAAGGCACCCCAAAGGTACTTATTTCCATCTTGAATGGTATCCCAGGCTATAGTTGTTTGGGAAAATAATCGAGATGGTAATAAGTGCAAGAAAAGATAACTGCAACAACAAGGCAATTTACTAAGTACAGCCATTTTCGGCATTACTTCTACCAAGAAGCTAAGCGTGCATGTACCTTTATAAGTAGAAAGATATATATCAAAGATATACCCTTCATGAGTGACCATTCTCTAGAAAAGCATGCTTTCAAAAGCTCCCATTTTGGTAATTCATAATTTTAGGTTGCTAGTGCTGCAGGATGGTTTGTTGATTGAAGTTGTTTTAGCTCTTCGGCAAGTGCCTTGCTCACATAGAAGCTGGAGAGATGATTTGCAAATGTTTTCAAGGGCACATCGCAATAGGGTGTTGTTCTATCTGTCCAGTATTGTTTTTGATCTTTAATTGAAGTGACCTGAAAACAAAGTGTCATGAGTATTCTTGTACCCAAATTTAGCAAATGAATATTCTTGCCCTCAAACTCTGCTTCAAATTTTGATAAAAGATGGGAGAACAATAGGAAAACTATTTACCCTGCGTAAGCCACTGGAAAAAGCGTTTGTTACAGAGCAACAAAGGAAATGTAGTTCATGCATTATACATGAGGAGCACATCAGAGATCATTATCTTGGTTAGCACACAATGCCATCCAAAATACCCTCCAGAAAGATGAGCATTAATTCGTATAAGCAATTTGCATGCGTAGATGAGCATCCAAAATGAAGGTAAGGTAAAAATGAATTTGGATTTGCAGCTTACCCTAATTTCTAAGCTAGTAGATGGAAAAGAAAGGACAAAAATCAAAAGTTCTTGATTAAAGTTTTGCACTTCCCCTTTGCTTTTGTCGCTATGGGTGGATCTTTCACAGATCGCCAAAGGAGGAAATTGCCACATCTAGCATACATATTAATAATAGTACTTTGTGTAACAATATATGATGTAAATTTGCATCCCATCAACAAGGTATGCAATCTTTTACCCTGCAAAGCTCCCTTCTCAATTAGGGCTTCAAAATACTATCATGGCATTCCAAGATACAACATTTTTCCTGGGCATTATTTGGAAAAGAAGGATAGCTTGCTGGAAATGACCATTCTGAACAAAGGTTGTAATTATGATAGTCCACAAGTTTACATCATAATAGGGCATGTGTTTAAAAAGACCTATTGCTTCCTTCAATTGTCCCTTTTGAACATAACTTTGGCATGGCAATATTCCACGATACTATATTACGAACAAACATTCTTTACAAGACTTTAAGTGCTTCATTCAAGAATCTTCTCTGAGCTGCCCAGCTAACACAAAGACAGAAAGAATTGTATTCCATGAGATGACATCTCTCTCAGGCATTTCTTGAAATAAGTGAATGGCCTTGCTAAGCTGCCTTTGCTGGCCATAATCTGTTGTCATAGCATTCTAGGACGCTACATCTCTCTGAGGCCCCTTTGGAATAAGTGAGAAGCATCTTTAATCTTCCCTAGTTTGGTTATAACCTGCATGAACTGTATTCCAGGTGACCAAATCAGGCTTAGGCATTTGATTGAATAACAGGATGCCAGAATTAAGCTTCTCCTCCTGGATATATACTAAGATCATTATATTCCAACTAAAAGAATTGCGCTTATGTGTGTTCTCAAAAACAACACGAAAGCATCTTCCAAAGCTCTAACGATTACCATACATTTGATAAGCAGCTTTAAAAACCCTGATATTCTCCAAATTCTATTTTTGACAATGTAAACCATGGAGGAGTTTTTCTTCGTGTAATGACTTATGGCCACATTTTCGAGCATGGATGCAAAAGGAATGCCAATATTACCCTTTGCACAAGAACTCATCCAGCCATTAATTTGCACAACAAGAGGTCGAGACAACCCGCCATAGTGGCATGGAATACAAGAAGGAGTTCAGATTGCTCACCGTGAATCGCAATACTTTTGGTCCAATCTTGCCATGTGTCGTGATCGATGGAAGGCAAAACACAAAGAAGAAAGTTACTCAACAAAGTAAACCAGCCCGGCATTCAACGTATGAGGGAGTAATGCAACCATTCCTTTAAACAAGCTTCAAAACAATTCATGTGCTATCAACTTATACCCTCACATCCTAATATTAGAGCATCCCAACTAAAGAGCTCATTTATGACATATAAGCATACATGGTGTTCGAATCCATGCTTTGATATGCCATGGTCAATACAAGTTATAAACATCATGGTGATGGCATGTTCATGCAAAAGCAACAAAATTGAAGCATTAAAACACACATAAAATATGCAAGTTGCATGTTTTCAACTCAAGAGCTAAATGTATATGTTTATGCATGAATCAGATGCTAGGTCACCAAATCAAAGCTTAGGCATTTGATGAATAATAGGATGCCGAATCAAGACTCTCCTCCTAGATATATAATAGATTATTATATTCCAACTAAAAATTGCGCTTATATGTGTGCTCAAAAACAACCTAAAAGTGTACAATTACCATACATTTGCATAAGTGTTCCTTAAAACCCTGGATATCCTCCAAATTTTTGACAACGTGAACCATGGAAGATTCTTCTTTCGTGATAATGACTTATGGCCACATTTCTCGCAAAGATGGATGCAATAGAAGGAATATCAATACTACCCTTGCACAAAAAACTAGTCCATATCGTTAATTTGCACAAGAACGTGTCGAGGCAACCTCCGCAACAAAGAGGCATGGAATGTAAGAAGGAGTCTATACCGCCACCGTAACTGCAATACTTTTAGTCCATTTTTGCCATGTATCATACTAGTGGAAGGCAAAAGACAGCAAGAAAGTTACTCAACATAGTAAATCACCGGCATTCAAGGTATGAGGGGTAATATAATGATTTCTTTTGAACATTTTCAAAACAATTGGGCAAGAGACCACATACAAACCTCCGCCATTTGAATATTAGAGCATTCCAATTGAAACCCATTTTTTGACATATAAACATACATGATGTTTAATTCTATGCTTTGGACATGTCATAGGCAATACATACTACAAACAACACCTGATGGCAACTAAATGTATATGCATGTTATAGCTTTTCAATGCATAAGGCAACAGAGGACTAAAAACTTATAAAAAGAAGGCCTTGATCTTCTTCTTTTCCAAATGGCATCCTATCCATCACAAGAATGCACCCCCGATCTTTCCAAAGAGGTAATCAAAATGATTGGGTAATCGAAGTGTTTGAACTAAAATGAGAAAGAAAAGGGATCTGGATAGGCAAGAACTAGGAAAAACTTATAAAAAGAAGGCCTGTGACTATATGTTGGAACCTCTCGGGGCACCTCTTATTTCGGGCTTTTATGGTCATTTATGATTGGAGGCGCTTTATGATTTTAAAAATATAAACCATCATTCAAAAAAATTGAGAATATGTCTTAATTTTGGTACTTTTTTTTCCGTCCGGCTTTTTTTTTTTTTTTATTCCCCTCGCCCGCCATTTTTTGTTTTTTTCTCCATCCTTTTCTTGTTTTCGCTTTCAATTTTCAAATTTCATATTCCCGCCTCATCCGCTTTTCCCCCCTTTTTTCGCCTCCTATTCTTTTCCCTCTCCTTATTTTTTTTTCCCTCCCTCTAAATTCTCGCCTTTCGCCCTTTTCTTTTACTCCCTCTTCGCTTTTAGTTGTCTTCCTTTTTTTATTTTGTGTTTCTTCGCTTTCTCAACAAAGAGGTCCACCTCTTTACCACCATATCGTAGGTTTTCCATGTGCTTTCCACATCGAGCTTTTCCCACGTGGTTTTCCATCGAGCTTTTCCAAATCGAATCAGTAATGTGGAGCTTTGGAGTTAACCGGGCGGATGGAATGACGGGTGGATGAAGCACTTGGAGCACCGGTAAATAACAATACAATACTCTGCTATCTCTTCCGATAATCGCTAGGTATACTACCAATATCTATCTCTTCTAGATATTACTGTTATTGCTAGGTAGACTCCAAGTAGATGGTAATAGTCCGTGATTGTCGGAGAGAAGCCCTTGTAATTTTGACTTGATTCACAGCTTGCTTGTCGCAATACAAATTTCGATGTTGAATCAGCCCAAAAATGCTCAAAATCACAATTATTGAAGGGGCTTTGGGGATTGGGCATGATCTAACCTGTCAAACCGACCTACTTTGAAGTGTTAAAACCGCTAATTTCAAGATCAAAGGTGAAATTTGCTCAATTTCGTGATGTTGCGCGTGATTAAAATTTGCTCAATTTCGTGATGTTGCGGTGGTTTTGTGAAGAGCCCATGGTTGAAATCGCTACCTGGCGCCGATTTGAGGTGAGTGCCGAAAAAAAAAAAAAAAAAAAAAAAATTCAAAAAAAAGTGAAAATGAATGACGCCGGCGCCGATTTGAGGTTAGCCTATTCCTTATTTTTGTCATTTTGGACATTTTAAGGACATTTGAGAGTGATTGTCTTGTTAAATCGCGGCCAGCGCTGATTTTGTATTTACTTTTTCCATAAAAAGTTGTTCTTTTAACCGCTTTTGTAGGATGTTTTTGTTATTATTTTTCTCTAAAACCGGTTTTTTTTAACTATTTTGTAGGACATTTTAAGTATTTTGGGTGTGAAAATCGCATCGTGAGCATTATAAAGACTCTTTCACGCTTGTAAAATCGTCTGCTTTTGACCATTTTGTAGGACATAAATTTTATTGTTTGTATAAATATTTGAGTTGAATTTGCATAAATGTAGTATGTTTATAGTTCACAAAATCGCTACCAGCGACATTTTCATTTCAAAAATAAGGACTTGTTTGCGCTAGTTATTCAAATATACTTGTTATTTTACTTTACAAATTTCATGGGTTATGGATAATTGTGTTTAAAATATGCAATTTTTAGGTTTTTTATGTTGCCAAAACATAAAATTTTTAGGTTAAATTCCATCGTGATTTTACAAGTTTCATCAAATTCAACACATGGTTATATAGCTAAAATGGCCTATAA
>JAJEKV010000896.1:0-69836 GCA_021234155.1 Isoetes taiwanensis
GGCCATAGAATGACAAGCGCCCCTCGTCATGGTCTTGACACTAAGCGGAGTTGGGAGATTGGGGCAATACGGCCGTGGCGGCGGCGTGAAAGAAGCCCGCGACTACATTCGGGGGTGAGTGCCATATCTTTGCATAATAGATGTCTGAGCAAGCGGCCGGTATAAGAGTAATTTCCTGATGAAGGCCAAGACCAAGTCCTTCATAGTCTTGATGGGCTTCGAGAGTAGCCATAACACATCCGAAATGGTTCAAATGTTGAAGTTGAAACCATTGAAGTCAAAGCCAAAGGCCCGTCGTCTTAGCAGAGGTGGTGCTGATAGGCCGGTGGCCGAGGCAAAGAAAATTAACCGACATCGACTTGCAGGGATTAATATCGGATGGGGGCAAGTAATGGGCATTGGCAAGTGCGACTTGATCTTAGGAATGGAGTACCTTGGACCAGCGGGGGGCAAAATTATGTCGGTGTGGAAGCGGGAAGGTGACCTTCCCAACACCCGGCAGCCGAAGATCATTGAGAGTAGCAGTGAAGTTGTTCCCATCATGCGGTGTATGTCTTCTAAGCGGCTGTTCAAGGACCATCAAAAAGAGTGAGCAAAGTGGTACATCTTCCAAGCTTGAGATTGAGCGAATGGGAAGGAAGCAAAAGACAAAAGTGCTCACAAGTTTAAAACAAATAGCTTAAGCTGATCCGCGAGGTTCCATGATCTCTTTCGGATGAGATCAAGCGACTCCCCCATTATAGAAAGTCGAGTCGCGAATAGCTTTTCGAACCGGGGACTAAAGCCAACAACAAGGCTCCATATAGAATGACGCCGGGGGTTGTCGAGCTAAAAGCGATTTCGAGGGTACTTGACCTAGGTTTCATTAGACCCTGAGTGTTTAGCCATTTTAAGGCCCATTTCTAGCCGTTAAGAAGGATGGCGGTTTAGGATAATGCATAGACTATAGGCAGATTGAACAAAGCACACCATTAAGAACAAGTATCGCTCCCAAGATGAATGACTTGATGGATCAGCGCAGGAGCAAGAATCTTCTCCAAAATCGACTTAAAGGTGAGGTTATCATCAGATCAGGATAAAGGAAGATATCCATAAGACGCTGCCGAGCGGCGAGGTATGGGCACTATGAGTTCCGCGGTAATGCCTTCGCTTATCGAATGCCCCGCGGCGTTCATGAGGCTCATGAGCGACATCCTTAGAGTTTTTAGACACCTTTGTGATTGTATTTTTTGATGACATTTTGGTGTATAGCAGGTCCCTTGAAGAGCACGCAACAACAACACTTGAGAAGAGTGCCGAGAAGTTGAAGAGGCACGGTTATGCGCCAAGTTGTCAGTGCCGCCGCCAAAGAGAGAAGGTGGAGTATCTAGGTCATGTGATCTCGCAGGTGAAGGCATCCCGACGGATCCCCGCAAAGATTGAAGCCGGCTCATTCCGGTGGGCGGCGCCGAAGAATGTGCACGAAGTCGGAAGTTTTCTGCCTAGCCCGAGGGGTACTCTGAGGGAAGTTAAGGAAGAACTTTGCCAAGATAGCGCCCCAATTAACGGACTTGACGAGGGCGAGAAAGTAAAAGATTGGGCGGAACATTGGCACAAGAAAGCCCAAAGCGGGGTTTGAATTGTTGAAGGAAGCTTTAACCACGCTGATCCTTAACCACTTGGGACCGGAGAAAGACAAGTTTGTAGACGGCAGCGGTAAAGATAGCTACAGGGGCGGTGCTTATGCAAAAGAGCGGCGCGGTAGCGTATGATTCGGGGAAGATGAGCGACGCCCGTAAAACACGCCTACCCCACGATGATCGAGGAATTGCGGTTGTCGGGCGTTAAGAATTTGGAGGCACTACTTTTTGAGAAGGAAGTTCGGTTGGATCTAATTCACGAGCCTCCAATATGTATTCAACTAACCACACCTCAACCCGAAAGTGAGAAGGTGGATGGAGTTCCTTGAAGAGTATGACTTTTGATATAGTCTACAAGCGGGGAAGCTCAATGTGGTAGCGGATGCGCTTTCAAGGCATCCACGACAACTAGAGTGCATTGCAACGCAATTTCGACCCTCTCCGGCGACTTTGGTAAGAAGATTGAAGAGTCCTTGCCAACGGATGTGGATTTCAAGGAAGTATGGGCAAGCCTCTCTAAGGAGGCTAGAAACAGATAAGGAGAGGGAAGCCTTTAAACATTATAAGAAGGAAGGCAACTTGTTGTACCATAAGAACAAGTTGTGCGTGCCTCAATCATCGAGGGGTAAGGAAGTTGATCCTCCACGACACGACAACTTACCCAATAGCTGGCCATCGCGATTCATGAAAACATATTTTCAAAGCGCAGCAGCTATTATTGGCCAGGAATGAAGAAGCGTAGCTCGCTACATCAAGGAATGCCATTATGTCAGCAGACGAAGGTGCAGCGAGCGGCAATTCCGGGGAGCTTTAGAACCATTAGCGGTGCCAAAGCGCTAAGTGGGGAGGTAATTAGCATGGATTTTATCAGGACTCCCAAGGACCGTAAGAGGGAAAGATGCTTTGATGGTAGTAGTCGACAAGTTGTCGAAAATGGCACATTTTGTGCCTTGCAAGACCACGATATCTGACTATGGATACGTGAAGCTCTTCACCAAAGAGATCTTCGTGCTTCATGGCATGCCAAGGGAGATTATCTCCGGCGAGGGGATCGAAGTTCATGAGCGCCTTTTGGCAAGACCTCTTTGCGACAATCCGGACGAAGCTATCCATGAGCACGACATATCATCATCTCGACGGATGGCCAAACGGAGCGGACCAGCGAGGATTTTTGGAAGACATATACGAAACTATGTCCGGAATAAGCAAGGTATGTGGAAAGAATTTATTCACTTGGTGGAGTTTGCCTATAATAGCACCAAGCGGGAATCATCCCAAATGTCGCAGTTCATGATCAATTACGCTATCGATTTTAACTCGGACACTTGGCACAACCCGTGTCAAAGGTGGAAGTTTGCATGCTGAGATGTTGGCGATATGTGCAGCGGCTTGTGGAAGAAGTTCGAGGGTATCTCGCTAGCGGCAAGAAGTCGATAAAAGAGCATCGCCGACAAGCATCGAATCGGTAAGAGAGTTCAAAGTTGGAGATGATGTTTGGCTCAAGATCAAGGTGAAGTGGTGGCTTCGGGATGGGAATTGCAAGAAGCTTGCTCAAAGGTGGGGGTGGACCTTCGGAATAGTCAAGAGAGTAGGTAATCAATCCTACAAGCTAGACTTGCAAGACACCTAAAGATTCATAAGGTCTTCCACGTGAGTTTGTTGAAGAAGCATACCCAAATCGCATTTAAGTCTTTGACACTCAACGATGTTGGAAATGACGGAGGAGCAGGCGGAAATAGTTCCGCACTGATTCTTGATAAAGCCTTCAAGAAAACGAGGAGATCGAGAATTCCTCCGTGTTATTTGGTCAAGTGGAAACACTTACCGGTGGAAGACGCGGATGGGTACTTAAGAAAGATTTAGTAAAGCAAAGTACCCACAGTTTATGGAGCAATGGGGCGGCAAGGTCATCTCCGAAGAAATCGGATCAGCATGTCGATTTGTGTAGATTAATTCTATGTATAGTTAAGATTAATCTACGTGATGCAACCTATGCTAGGTATGGGTCGCGACGCGTGTTCACCGATGATGGGACCACTACGGTGATCTCTAGGTGGTGTAATGTCAATGTAGGCATGACCGTTTCCGCCTTAGGAAAGTGGAAGGTAGATTAGAAAAGTCTACTGGGTCCCACGAAGTAGGCGACCTCGAAAGAAAGGAGGTCATGAAGGAATGCAGCGATAGGAAAACACCTCTAGCCCCATATATGCTTTGATGGGAGGAATCGGGCCTTCACGCCCCATATCATGGAAGGACCTATCCTCCACTGGGCAACTAGGGTGTAGGCATGGCTGCATATAGGCATATGGCTGTCTCCACGGCCATAATGGAAGATTCACCCTCTTCCCACGGGAGATTAGCCATGCATCCATGTAGATAGGTGGGGTGGTCACCATATAACCAAAAATTTTATTAATAATTAAATGATACTAGCGTAGTGTCGACCAAGAAGCCAATAGAGCTCCGAGGGAGGGCAAGGAGGTCGAAGACGAAGACTTGCAACACAAATTTTGTTAGAATGTGTTGCAAGGAATGAAGAGTACCTCGGACGTTAATTTTAATTTTGATAAACTTAATTATCATGTTAAGTGAATTATTGAGTAACCCGCTTTTAATGATGTTATGAATTGATAAGTTATTTCATAATATAATGGTGTGATAATGTCCTAAAAATATTACCTTAAGGTAATCTTAATAAATGTGTAAATACTATAGTAGCTATCGTATGTATGAGGTTGATTGCGGTTAGGATGATCCCAAGGTGGGGAGACCCCGATCTGCGGGCGGAAAGCATCATTTCAAGGTGGGGAGAATGTGACGTTCGAGGGCGATTATCCCCGGTCCATCGGGGATTATCTTGCCTTTACCTGCGCGCATTACACGCCACTCCGACCCGGCCAACGCTTAACGCTAGCGTGTAGCCGGTGGGTAGCCCTAGGGGCAACTTGCCGTAATTATGTGCAACTATTAATGTGCACATTTTCCAATGTACACATTAATGTGGGCACACATTTCCATGTGGACACTTCATGCCAAGTGGGCCACACCCATAGGTGTGCAATTAATGTGCACATTTTCCAATGTACACATTAATGTGGCACACATTTCCATGTGGGCACATTTGGCCACCTAGCCCTTAAAGGCAAGTGGGCCCATTTCCAATTATCCCACATGCCCAAAGGGGATAATTGAAAACCCTAGCCAACCCCATTGTCTATATAGGGTAGGAAACCCTAACTTGCCCAATTTCGATTTTAGGGCTTTAGAACTCTGTTTTGGGCCTCACAACTAAAACCGCATCCCTACGCACGGGAGAATTGCATCCTTAGTTTCTCTTGATTCGAAGCCGCCAGGATGGTCGAAGCTCAGTCGGGAGGAGCCCCTCAAGGATCAGGTATTTAGCCAATTAGATAGTCTAAACCCTATTTTACCATCGAATCAAAGAGGTTTAGCCTCTTAGATTGCCCATAGCAGCTCTCTAGATCTCTAGATAGTAGATCCTAACTAAAGAACCTAACTCTATGTTGTAGATTAGATCTAGTTCTTTAGTTCTTTGTGAAGTATATATGGATGATGTATCTCTATGAACTCTTTGTATTGGGAAGGGGTAGAGACCTAAAGCTCTCTCAGTTGATGCTCCTAGAGTAGCCTCTAGCAGCACCTTTGTAGATTAGGCTGTGCACAAGAGCCACAGGGATGTGGGTGAAGGGGCCGACATGGCTAAGAAGGAGGTTCGTGTCTCGACTCTTGAACGCATCCCTCGGTGTGTAAAGCCTACCGGGGATCATTGTGACTAGGTCCAATGGCTTGTCACTGCGTATGCCGGGCAAGGCATGGGCTCGACACCCGTGAAGTGGTGTTCACTTTCCAGTGGGTTGGACGACGGGCAAAGTGGCCCTCTAGTCACCCAGTCGACAGATGTAGATCTCCTCGGAGGAGTGATCCCTACCTACCCCATCGAACCGGGAAGATGAGCCCGGGAATAGCCCTTTTGGCTATGCATCCGGGCGGCTGATCGAGTCCCGACACTTTTCACCCCACTGCAAAGTGTGCACGGGGGGGGCGGATGGAGTGGACAACCCTATGCCATGTTCATATGCCGCCCAAATCCATTGCCATGAAATTTTGTATGCAATGAACTTGAGAGAAGCCGTCGACCATCCCTTTGAGTCCGAGCCTTGGGTAGGATTCCCTATGTGATGTCTTGATCTTTGTCGATGCGGATATGTGGATGACCATCCTTCGTGATGGTCATATGATGTTGGTGTATGTGCTACTGACATGTATGTTTACGCTTCCGCAGCTAGGTAGGCCCTGAGGGAGACGGGGTACAATGACCCCTTCACTCTTCCCACTGGCACCCGTCACGGTTGCAGTGTCATGTGAAGGGCCCTGTATTAGCATGGAGCTGGTATGGGGGATGAACTCCTGTTTGTATACGGTGAGTGCACCGTATATGAGTAGGGGACGTCACACCTGACATATTAACATGGAAGTGTTGCAAATAATCAATATACATAGAATGATCGCAAACCATGTATTTTAATCACCTTCAAAATAGAAATATACAAAGGCTCACCTGCAAAGGCTACCGACTCTGCCACATTTCTAGTGGACTAATTGCCTCCTACCAGATAAACTTGAGCTAACATGGATAATTATTTGATAATCAAATAAACAAAGTTTGATCTACTACATTATTTGGCATGACCAAAGGTTGGAAATTTAGCATAGAAATACTATATCTTCATGTAGATCTCCCTCTTACATTGGATTTAAAGATGATGGAGTTTGTCGAGGATAATTTTCAGTGGATGAAATAGCTGAACAACCTCTTACCTAAAATGGGAACATATGGTTTTTTCTGTAAATGTATTTGCAGCATGGAACATTAAATGAATCTGTCTGGAGCTAGGGTTTACACATCCTTCAAATCATCCCGATCGCTACGATACAAACTACTCCACTATAGATTTAGTAATCTCAATACAAATGAAATACAGAGTACTTAAAAATTAAATAAGGTGGTTCAGTGGCATCAAAAGCTTCTGCAATATTAGAAGGCTAACATAACTACCATGGTAAACCGTCGTAAAGAAAACCAGCCATGAGATTTCACCAAGCTTTCAAAGTTAATTGAGGAGATCCCCAATGCAGCAGGCTAAAGCACGCACTTGTGCACTTAAAGAATTTATGAACAGATTTTAAAGAATTTATGAAAGAATTTAAAGAATTTATGTAGTAAACTGAATGTTTACTACACAAATCTCTTTTCCGAGCATAGAAGGAAAGGCATCCTGACATTTTTCACTCTAGATGCATTGCACTATGCAACAAAAGATTATCTGACATATCATATGAGCCCACCTTATACTTATTCTATATCTAGCTAGCATTTTTATGAAGCTTAGAGTGATTGGTGAATCGCAAAAAGGAGCAGTTTGTCATGGCAGTCTCAAGGACTAAACACCCATGCCTATCTTGAACCTTATTATTGGTAGCAAGAAATGCATCTATTTCCTGACATTTCAAAGCTCACACGCAAACTACTACATAGTGCGCCTCACTGGCAGAACAGAATTTAGCATATAAAATGGAGAGGATGCTCCTGATAAAAAGCGCTTTAGAAAACAATATTCTACTTTCCCTTAGCCTCAAAGTGAGAAGAGCTACCTAACAAATTTGTTAAATATATGAGAAGGATGGTGTAAATTAATGTGCTTGACAGAAATAAACATGTTTGAATAAGCGCCAGGCTAAGAAAGGAGATGATAATTCTATTTGAAGATAAAAATTCCTTCAAAGAGCCCTTAACCTAAACATTCAATGCCCAGTTCCAGTCATGACATGAGAGAAGAAAGAAAACCATACCATATACATTTCTTTGTAGCTGAGAGAACACTCTAGATGAACAACTTTGTGAACGCCCAAGCATTGCTCCATATCAACTATGATCTTCTGAAATGAACAGTTGTCAAACAATAATGAACGGGTCAAACAATAATGGATGGGTGAGTCGTCAATCTGATAAACGACAAACGCATTATGCCATTTCAAAATTGCAAGAAAGACGAAAAATATATGAGCAATTTCAGAAAATCGTGAAAATGCAAAGGTAGATTTCGAGATGCTACAAAAGATAAGGGCAAACTAACAAACCTATTGCAACTCAAATGAACCCAGTCATGACATGAGAGAAGAAAGAAAACCATACCACATACATTTCTTTGTAGCTGAGAGAACACTCTAGATGAACAACTTTGTGAACGCCCAAGCATTGCTCCATATCAACTATGATCTTCTGAAATGAACAGTTGTCAAACAATAATGAACGAGTCAAACAATAATGGATGGGTGAGTCGTCAATCTGATAAACGACAAACGCATTATGCCATTTCAAAATTGCAAGAAAGACAAAAAATATATGAGCAATTTCCGAAAATCGTGAAAATGCAAAGGTAGATTTCGAGATGCTACAAAAGATAAGGGCAAACTAACAAACAACCCACTTCTGGATCTTGATATATTCGGAACGCCTCAGCCCCAATACCATTCGAGAAAGATGCCTTTGCTGCATAACAAATGACAAAAGAAGCATCAGATTTATTTGCATAGATCGTTCTTACAAACAGGCATGCCATCAAACTTCAAAGCTCTACGGTAGATATAACTGTATATGATGTAAAGGAAAACTGCAGTGATTATGCACTCCGGTTTGCATTCATCTCTAGCAAGTTCTAAACATGAGGGAAGAATACAATTGGTTTAAGACCAAGAAGGCAAAAACGAAATTACCAAAGACAAAAGAATTACCTGAGAGGTAGCTCTGTAAGCTAGGCAGTGGGCCGAAAATGTGCTAGAGATCTACACATTTCAGAAATATCCGTTGCCTTTCTCTTCTAAATCCCTTCTGGCTCATCATCATCATAATATTGATGCCTGCGAAGATAACTAAGCCGGAGTTAAAAGGACTGGAATTGCCATTTGCGTGCATGTTTCCTCCTCGCCATATGCAATCGGATAGGAGCCTTTGGACTGCAATCGTGGCATATGCATGCCAAAAACCGAAAGGGGGCAAGTGCAAAAATTCACACTCAATTTTTTTTTTCCAATTTTTGGAAAGTCGGATGTTTTTTCCAGCGACCAAAAGCCCAAAAACCTTAGGGAAATCATCTAAGAAAAATTCCAAAAAAGTTTTTCTCCAAACCGGATAATCCCAAATTAACAAAGTAGATTCTTGAAATTGTGTGCTCAGATAAATGGGTTAACTTTGCATGATCTTCCCCAAGTTTCTGAACATAATTATACCTGTATACCTCATGCAATTTAATGAATATGCTTTATATAAGTATTTTCCTGCTACAACCTCTTGTGTAATCGATCTTTGTTTATTGAAGGACAGGCTTCCAGAATATAGAAAAGATACAAATTCATTTCTGGAAAAATAATTTCAAGTGGCAGTCTTCATATAAGAAGGAGGAGCTTTCTCCAAACTGTTCCAATGAACTTTTGTTTCGCTCCATCTGATATGTGGCAGTTATAAAATGGAGCCATAGTGCCATTATTGTGATTAGGGCATTTCCTGTTTCCCTTGATCAAATCCCTCCTCATGCAGAACATGGATTTTACATAGATAACGTGGAATGAGTAGATGTTGGACTAAGGGGTTCCTTTGATGATATTGATAACGTTCTCAATGCATCCTTAGCTCTTGTGATAAACCAATCCTCGGCAATATCTTTTGTACAAAGGGAGAACTTTGCATCGGCATGATCATATCATTTAAAAAAGATGCAACTCAAAGTTACCTGTTAAAGGTCAATATCCGATGCTTCAAAAGCCAATAGCTCGTGAGATCTTTGTCAAATATTACTGTCTTTGCATGCATCTCGAGCGTGTAGTGACCTTGCAGCCATTTGGTTTCTGGCGCATTGCATATCTAACATAAGTCTGCGAAAGAAATGCGGTTCAAGCTTAACTAATAGCCGGTGAATATAAGAAAACATAAAAATATCATACTAGCGCAAGCCCTTAGGACCTAAAAGGTGTTGAATTTGCGAGGGGCGGGAACAAGGAAAAAACAAATGCACTTTCTTTTTTTTCTTGTTAAACTGTATTTCTTTTCTTGTTGGGTCTTAATTTTCTACATGCTATGGTCATCTCTCTAGGCGACTTGTTGGGCAATCTTTGGATCATATCTTTAAGCGAGGGGCAAATCCGGTATAATAGCTCTTATGCACCAAAAGAATCTCTAGTCAAATGTCACAAAATCCTTAGATGTATTGCAAGCTAATTAGTATCTAATAGTAAAATTTTGTTTTGATCTATTATGCAAATTTATTAAGTCCATGTTGCGTCTTTTGCATATATTGTTACTCTATGGTTTTAGGAAAAGAATTGAAAAAATAAAACACTTGCTCTTCTTGTGTACAATTACTTGTATTTGCTTGTGAATGCTTATGCAAATTTAATCTTAATGATGTCTAATATAGTATATACGGCATGTAGGTAGTTGTATGTCATGGGGCAGTCCCAAGCGATGCAATTCAGATTTGAGCAACGAGGTTTGACCTTTAAGGAGTTATATAAATGAGGAGGAAAGGAATGTTGATGACAATGATATATCGCGAAGGATGTGGGGGTCCAAAAGGTAAATGGTAAGTCTTGTTACAGGTTCAGGTTATTAAAAGAAAACAAGAAGGAAGAGTTCCTATCGCTATATAGAAAAATACATGACAGAAAGAAGGTTTTAGGAGGGCAGGTGCCTCAAGCATTGGCAGTAGCATTTCTCTTACATTGCAATGGCCGCGAAATAAACTGGATGAGCTTCTACAATCATGCAAAGTCAGCTACAAAGAGTAGAGCACATTCAAACAATGATTATGAGGATGGGCTGGAAAACGGTACAACAAATGTTGTTCCTCAAGTGGCATTGTCTCCAATTGCGCCAATGCTTGTTGATAAGCCTTCTTCACAGATGTTTATTAGCTCTAACGTGACATGCAAGACCAAGACGAATGATGCCAATTATGCAAAAAAGATACCAGGTACTATTTGATTCTTGTTTTTTTTTTAGATCATGTCTTAACCATGAGGTCATAGCAGCCTCTTATTTTCAATTGCTATGTGTATATTTTGCTATATAAATTAAATTTTTTTTTTATAGCTGTATAGAGTTGAAGTTGCTATTATATTCATAGTTAGAAGCATATTGTTGTAAGGTATAATTGCGTCTTAAGCCAAAGTTGAAGCTCATAGGTAGAAGCATGTCGATTTGTGAGTTGCGACTACAAGCTTAGTCATATGTTCTAGTTGATATTTACAACCTTTTTATCATTCGATCCACCGATTGCAAAGTGCGGTGAAAGCTTATAGTTGCTTGTTGCGGATCCACTATGCCTTACAGTTATAGTCGATCTCTCAACCATAGTGCCTCAGCCTTAGTAGTTGCGGTTTTGATCCGCGATCATAGTGAGAGAGCATATCTTGTAGTCTCAACCATAGTGTGCACGGCCTTAGTAGTTCGGTTTAGGTCATAGTCATAGTGAGAGAGTGTATGTTGTAGTTCGACTTGCAAAGCTTGTGTCCTATAGGTCAAGTTCGACTTGCGGCTTGTGTTATAGTTGCTAGGGAATTAGGGCCAGCTCGTATGGTTAAAAAGTTTGCGGTGTTTTAGGAAATCAGTTTGAATTGGACAACGTGTGATATCGCGAGAACTATCGACCCGGCATGAAAATCTTTGATTTATTCCACGCCTCGACGGAGCGAGAAAAGTTGTTCCTTAGTCTCGGTCTACTAAAGCGATGAGGCGGTCATGCCATGCCATGGATTAATATAATCCCGGTAATTATCCACCACAAAGGTTAATCCGGGCACAAAGGCGCATTATGGGGAGATAATCTGCGCCATGCAAATGCATGGCTATTTTTTGGTGCCATCATTGGTGTGGCTGCCACGAAGGCCGTGATTCTTCCATGGGAAGAATTTGAAGGAAATTCAAACTCTTACGGAGAATCATATCTACTCTTTACGTATAGGTTTGCTCATGAACCATGTGTTCTTTGGCGGAGGTGAGTCGATGCCATGTATCTTTTCAAAGGAAAAAGGTTGTAGATTGGATGGAGTCTACGCTCCACGAGATCCAACCCTTTGTGCCGACTTTGATGTGTTTGATGCATGGCTCGATGATCCCGCGACCATCCGGCAAATGCATTACTGTAGAATTGGGTGCATGTAGGCTGGCTGCGACATTCTTCCTCGTGCCATGCGGCCCCAAATCTCCAGCTTCAAATCTGATACTCCCACATAATTCAGCTTGTTCATGCATACCATCAACACCTGAACGATTATCATTAAGCCCAACAATGATGTTGTAGATCCAACCGTCTTGCCTTTGCATGATGGAGCATCATTTTGTATGAACTTTATCAATTGATGATCTAATGTAAAATTTTAATTATCTCGTTGTGTTTCAGAAATGTCTAGGATATTGGAGGAATGGATTTCTATTGCAGAACATGATGTCAACAAACTGACTATCGAACTGCACCTTAGTGATGATAAGTGCAGAGTCATGAAAGAAAATATTAAAGGTCTAGAATCTAGGCAGATTCGTGTGGCCAATGAAATTAAAAAGTACCAAGATTTAATAACAAAGCTCTCAAGTGCCAGCCAAGGTGGGCGTTGAGGCAGTAATTGACCTACAAAAAAGGGAGCTTGAAGAGTTGGGACTGGATTTGAAGCAAGCTCTCGATGCCTTATTAACTGCAGAGATTTCTAGAGACATCGAGTTGGAGCAGCTAAACAAATTGAGGCCCTGCCTTATGCGGCTTTTGGCATCTCGATCTAGCAGGTGCCACCCTTTTGAGTTTGATCCTTGTTTGCCTACCCAAACACCGATCGTTGTCGATAGAACGAAGGAAGATTCGAGCATTAGTTTGAATGAAGCATGCACATTTTGTTACAGATCACTGACATTGGATGAGATGCTCTTGCCAATCATTATTGTCGAGTGCAGGCATGCATATCATGTGGCATGTTGTGTAGCATTGTGACGCTCCCTGCTAAATATACGGCGCCCGGCCGTATACTCCGCAGGAAATCCCCCATCCGATCCTTCGACCGCACGGGCCATCCGTCTATCCCGCACTCTGGGATCACCGTAGTGCGGGAAGGGGACACGAAGGTGTCTTGCGCACCCTTCCCCTATGGTCTCCTATCACAGCGGAAGCATAAACAACGTCAAAACTAGCAATAACAATACATCATACTACCGAGAAGGGTAGTCCATCCACATATCCACAAGCGCAAAGAAGATAATCCTATGCCATAAAACATGAGCTCCTACCCATGGCTCGGAGCTCATAAGGAGGATGGTACTGGCTAGGCCTCAAGGTAAGCTGACCCGAGTCATAACAATGGTGGGGCTGGTTATAGACAATGGATAGGGTTGACCACTCCATCGCCCCTCACGTGCATACTTTGCGGATGGGCTCAATCGGGCTTCACGGCATGACTCTAGCCTTCCTGGGATCGTAATCCCATGGCATCACCCATCGGACTGCTCCAGTTGCATCTCCACTGGTCCTTGGAGGCGGGGAAGGGTTGCGTCTCCCCTTCCGAGGGGTCTAGAGGCTCCTGGGGCTGACTAAAGAATCGTGGCGACACCGCGATTCGTGCACAGCGAACCCCCAAAACAAGAGCCAAGGCGACGCTGCAACTCTTGAGGCGGTGGCGACACCATCGCCCGGAGGTGTCGGGACCCATGCTCGCCCACCGCAGTGACCGGCCATAAGCCTAGCCCACTATGGGATCCCCGTAGCCCCACTTGGCGGGGATCCTCCCTCCCCGCATTGCCTCTAGCCCGTTGTGTAGTCTTTGAGTCACATCATAGCCTCCATAGCCCGGTGGGTTCCTAATGCACAGCCGCATCTAATAGGAACTAAAGGGATCTACACTAGGAGCATACTACATATGGCTCTAGGTCTCTACGACCCCCCTTCCCAATACAAGAGGAGCAAACATGATCAACCAACATCACATAGCATCATAACATGATAATCATCATAAGAACATCTTAACCTAATCATACATATCTAACTACGGTTAGGGTTCCTTGATTAGGGTTCAAGATGTTGAATAAGGGTTCTAGGATGGCTCTACTCTAGATACGAAATACTAACCCCTGCGGAGTGCTAACTTCGGATGGACTACTAAGAGCACTACTCCACATACACCTTCGGAAGCACTCCCTCCCAATCTGGCGTCTCCATGATCTTTCAAGGTGTTGAGGTAGCTCCCACTCCTGGCGATGCATTCACTTTCTGGGGGCTGCACGCTATCTTTGTCCGTGACAATGACGGTTTCAGCTTGAGTTTCGGCCGAGCGAAAGGTTCCCGGCATTTTGGGGCGGGAAAAAAGGCCTAGGGTTGGGGTTTAGGCCTTTATGGGTTAGGGTTCACATGTTATGCCACGTGGCTCAATAGGGTAAGGCCGATGTGGCCGGGTGCCCAATAGGTTAAGGCCACGTGGAAATGGTCTTAACCTAAGGTTGGCTAAGTTATATGAATAACTTAGTCATGCCCCTAGTGCCACAATCTATGGTATACAAGGCTATGAAGATAGACTTGTATAGTAACAGTCGAGGAATATGCATTTATGGCGTATATTCCTGGAGGCGTCACATTCTTCCCAGGACAATCTTTGTCCCCGGCATTGCGCTAGGTGACGAACCTACTCTAATCTGCAAAAGCACACAAACCGAATATATGAACTTAACTCTATTGAAAAGATCAACTTTTCGTTAATTACTTATTATCCTATATTATAATGTTTTGGTGTGTTGAATCCAGCCCTAAATCGAAGGGTGAGGATTTGATTGATTTAATTGAACAATTGAGATTCAACATAAAAAAGGCCATGTTAAAGCCGAAAGGTAAAGAGTAGAGGACCAGGGTGGTGGATCAAAGCGGGGAGACATCGGTTGTGGAGCAGAAGCGGGGCATGGATCGTAAAATACGTAGGCATGGTTGGTGATCAAGATAGAGCGGGGGGAGGCTGACGGTAGCACTCCACCAACCACTTCTTCAAATTCGGGCCTCAGCGAGGCGGCAATGGCAATCCAACTAAGTCCATTGAAGAGCTGATTCACTCCAAAACACGGAGGCTAGTGAATCTTTGTTCCTATCATTTTGAGGTCGTTATCTGGATCTAAAATTTTGTTGTTGTTAGGGAACCCACGGTAATTGCATCTATCTCTTATGGCAAGAAAGAAGATTTCTTGATGCATGAAGGTGGCGCATATTGGAAATATTTGTCGGGGATCCTTTGCAAATTTCTAAACCCTTTGCAAGCGGACTTGCATACTTTGCATTCTGTGAACTTTGCAAATCGGCTGTTCTTAGCATTGACCGGACTTTGCATGCAGTAGACTTACGTACATCGCGGTAGACCATAAAGTCTTATTGAAATTGATGATGTGACCTATACAAAGCGATCTCATGGCTTTTTGTTTCGACGGCTATTTTGCAAAAGAAATTGTCTTTGCGATCATGCATAGAAGCTGCTCATTGCAAATAATCGAAAGAAAGTGGTCCAAGGTAATCATTTATCCGTTTTTGCGGTCTTCGCCGATTTGAATATTTTATTCATTGCTCTTTTACACAAACCATGAACCATGCATGCCGATCATGTATAGAGTTTTGCTCATTGCAAATAATCTGAAAATGGTCCAAGGTAATCATTTATCACGTTTTTGCAGTCTTCTGCTCAGATTTGAATATTTTATTCATTGCTCTTTTTACACAAACCATGAACCATGCACCAAAATGGAAACCAAACTATGTTTCTCCATACTTGATCATCAGGCCAATGATGACCTAGCAAACTTAGCAGACTTTGCATTCTGCAGACCTAGCAAAGTTAGCATTTGTAATGGACCAGCCTGGAAGAAAAACAAATTTGGGCATGTTGCTCTAAATTCCTCTGTAAGAACATGGCTCATCATCATCTACTGTTGCTGCATTAATTTAGAAATTTGGCAGTCGAGAAATGTAGCGTCAGTCTTGCATTGAGGTTATGCCATTTTCGTTGATCTTTGTCTTTGGGAAGATGTTTCTCAAGATTTAAAAGGTTCGACTCGCTCTGCAAATCTGAACAGTTAATATGAAAAGCCATAGGCAGAAAAGGTAGAATGAAAAGATGGATGCATTGTGTGTGTTGTTCAAGCCCTATCAGATGAAATGGCAGTGGCATTATTCAGCTATTTCCAAGTAAGGAACCTCAAGTATTTGTGCATTCGTGAGTGAGACTCCCAAGTAATATCTTTAGGTTTCTTTTTTCTTTCAATGATTGCTCAGTTATTGCTATTCTCTGTTTGATTTATGTCTGTAAACTTCCAGGAGCAGTCTAACTAAGTCCATTGAAAAGAAGCTCACTCCAAAACTTGGAGATTTTATTGTTGTTTGGGGGCTATGGCATTTTTGGACCCCAAGATCTACAAGAAAGTGAAGTTTGTATGCTTGAAAAAACTAGAGATCTAAAAAATAATGGAAGATTTGTTGGATATATAAGAGCTGGATGTATCATTCTCAGGCAAGAAGAATGAAGAATGTAAAGTTATAATCAAGAGTATGTAACTGGTATGGTTGCTATTTTGTATACTGCTACTTTATCATAGTCTTTTTAAATGGCATCAGCTGTCCTTTCCACATTTCATTATGTTTTACCACCATTTAGAATGCAAAACAGTGGAATGACACCATATCAAATGAATGGAAGGTTCAAAACAAGGCATCCGTTCAAGGTTTATGAAAGAATATTTAATATCAAATATTGTGCATATGTTGCACGCACATGAACTCAAGTTTAAATGCTGTAAATGTTTTGTTTCTAGTTATATCAATGGAGATGCATCTCACCACATCTACAACTTTAAGATGAGCTATTTCTAGAGCATCAAGTAAGGGCGATGAATCTTATAATCTCCTAGGTGTCAATGCAACTTAAGACAACATATCTATTCCTAGACGATCAAGCAAGGAAAAGAAAAGAAACACATCAATGAAGGCATCTCAAAGAGCATCAAGCATCAAATCAATGTTATGCTTATTGATTTGGATCTAGGTAATATGAGGGGAGGGAGGGAGGGAGGGAGAGAGGATATTGAGTCGCCCTCAATTTCTTAAATCCCAGTATGGGGTTGGATACAAAACTGGATTATTATTATACATTTTTCTCATTCGGCCAAAACATTTTCAGGCTCCCAACTTATGCCCAACAACACTGGGGTGGGATATAAAAATTCGATTATTATTAGACGATTTTCTCATTCGAACAAAACATTTTCAGGCTCCCAACTTATGCCCAGCAACGCTGGGCATTGTTACTAGTGTAATTATAAAGCTATATTTATAAGTTATACAAAATTATATAGCTATAACAACTATTATTATCAAAGTATACACATAATATTATTACAACAAATTTAGGAGTTCATAGTTAGTCTAAAATCTATGACTCCTATCTTCTCGAACGTGCTCCCTCCTTCATGCTTCCCTTCAGCTTTGCACAAGTAGCACATTCGTTATATAAGTTAATAAGTTTGTGGTTTTTGGGGACCACTCCCTTACTTACCTCCTTGGTGAACTACCGGCTCAAGGTTACCCTACTACCTTGCACCCGATCATGGCCCCATAAGGATTTGAGCTTAAGGACCATTTAAGATGATCTTATCATGCCCATGATCAAGTGCTTTGTACACCACGATCCCCGGATCGAGGTACACGCGATGCATCATGCTCCAAGGGTTTTAAGCTGGGGAGCGTCTCACGATCCCATCATCGCGCATGATCACTTTAACCTTCACCATGACCCTCCTACGGCGGTGTCGTGCCACCGTGATCGGCATAGAGAGCATCGATCGATGTCCCATCATCGCCCACCATGCCTCATTCCTCACTCCACATGACCCTAATGGTCATGCGCACCTCTTGGTGTGTTGGCCTAGAGAATGCCTTAAAGGCGTATCCCATCATCGCCCCTGCGTTCCAAGATTACGGCACATGCACTCTACTAACTAGAATACATGAGCGAACTTAAGGCTTAACTAAGAAACATACTAAGCTAACTTCACGGCAAAGTCGGCGTCAATCAAATGGGAGATGACTGCCCCATCAAACTCCTTCTAAACTCGGGTATTGCTTCTCCAAATCCTGCTTCAATACCCATGTCACGTCTTCCACGGGCAAGTGCTTCTACTTGACCAAATCTTTGGAGGAATTGAGACCACTTAGTCCTCTTGAATGACTTATCAAGAGGCAATTCAGGCACAATTTCAACTTGATCCTCCATCATTTCCAACAAAGTTGGAGTATCCAAAACCTCCTCGGGGGTTGGGATCGTGCCTTTTCAATAAACTCACATGGAAGACCTTAAGGTGGGCCAAGAGATCCAACTTGTAGGCTTGAGAGCCCACTCTTCTCCAAGATCTTGAACGGACCGGCCCACCTAGGGGCGAGCTTCTTACAATTGCCGATGCGAAGCTTCCCTTGCTTAACCTTTACTTGAGCCAACTTTATTTGTCACAACAAAACAACTCTCGAGGAGTTTTTATGTCTATCGCTAGACTCTTCGGATGTGCCCATCTTTGTTGAAGATATTCTCACACTTCTAACAAAAGCTCTTTTGCATATATCTTTGTTGTTGTTGAGAAACTTCCACCTAGGGCACTAGATTATCTTCACATAACTAGGGTCAAGCATTTATAAGCATGTCGATCATGGAGGAGACATCTTGATGACTCTTGCTTCATATTATTATGCGTAATTGACCAGGTGGATGTACTCGGCCCATTTGGATTACTTGTTCCAATCATAGTTTCTCAGCGTGCTCTCCAAAATTGTGTTGGTGCGGTCCCTTTGCCGATTTATTTTGCAAATGATAAGCAAAACTCATCAACAAGTTGGTGCAGCTCGTGTGAAGAAAATCTTGCTAAGCGATAAGCTAAAGAACTTGGATCTCTTTTGGTGATGATCGACCTGTGCATTCCATGCAGCCTAAAAGAACTCTTAATTAGACCACACGTCTAGATCCAAAGCGGTGTGGTGTCTATGGTGTGGCATGGCAAGTATGTGCCCTTTTGATAAGCTATATACCACAACCATCAAGGCTTCAAGCTTCTTGTTGTCCTTGGGAGGCCTGCTATGAAAACCATGCTGACGACTTCCCACTTGGCGTGTGGCACCGCCCAAGGTTCCAAAACTCATGGAATTCAAAATTGTTCCGCCCTTGTCCGCTGGCTCCACTGAGATTCTTGGATATATCTGATTATCTGCTTCTTCATACCTGGCCAGACGTAGCTACTTCTAATCTTGAAGTAGGCCTTTATAAATTTTGCATGGCCGGAAATAGGTCTATTATGCGTGTCATGGAAGATTGTTCTTACTTCTTATACTTTGGGTATGCATAATTGTTCTTTGCTATTAGAGATTACCTTCCTTTTTAAAATATTTGAAGGTTTCTCTTTTCTTAATCAAATCCCTTGCACTCTTGCAAAGACTAGCCCATTATGTGCTTGAACTCCATGTTAGGGTAGATGGCTTCTTCTATCTTCTTGCCGAATTCGCTTGCCGAAGTGGAGATGGCATTGCAAATTGTTGCTTCAAAAGCTTGCCAATGAGTGGCGATGTCTTAACATCTCCACAGCTGCATGCTCTTCCATTGATTTGATGTAGATCGCGATGTCGTTGAAGAGAGATTGATGAAGAAACCATCCAAGGAATCTTCGAAGATGTCTTCCTCAAATGCATACAAGTTGGTGGAGCATTCCATAGACTCAAGGGCATCACTGTGAAATGGTAGTGCCCATACCAAGTTCTGAAGGAGTCTTATAATTATCTTCCCCCTTCATCCTTATTTCTTTGTTTTAGAGCTTGTCAATTTTGTAGAAAATTACGCTGCTTAGGGCTGATCCATTATGTGGATTTACTTGTTGAGCTTCCCATGGTTGATATACATCTTTAGAATTCCATCTTGGCCAAAAGGATCCCCAAATTGGGTCAACTCTTACAAGCTGTTCCTTGAGAGCTCACTGCTAGCTTGGAAGTGCTCATTCTATAAAACCTTGCTAATCAGCTCTGCATCATCAGGTGCAAGAGTGATTTGGGACTCTCAGCCTCTATAGAGCAAAAGCTCTCAAATTTCATCAAGGATATATCATGGGACTTCTTAATTAACTTAGGAATTGGCCAAGGCATTTGTTTTAGTAGCATCTTCCTTCTTACTATTGCGATTAGGGATTACCGACAACTTGTAGCTTATGTATGACCTCATTCCTCATGATGCACTTAAGTAATTGCCTTAGTGACATCGTTTGCCGATTGGAATTACTTAACTTAAATTATAAGGTACTTGCCCTTTGGTCTTTGGGATAATTATCTCTTGCTTATAATAATCAATTATTGCCTTAGCCGGCTTTACTATTGCATGTTTATTACGAGGTCATAGCTGCCAATGTACATAAGTTGGTCGATGCTTTACTTAGCTCGCTTGAGGTTGATGTCGACTTGACTCTTGTTAAAGTTGGTCTTTGCTAATTACTTTCGACCTTGCCTTAATTGCGGCCTAGATTTAGACTTAAGAGTCTTGCTCTTCTTAAAGATGTCCATCATCTAGGAGGTGCAAAATTACAAGTTAAAGAACTACTTACATAAATCCTATGGCCACAAGTTTAGTCGGCATGACATTACTTTTGGGCACACATAGAAAACTATATGATTAGATAGTTATTCTTGTTTTAGATCTAATCTATACTCTAGGATCTCCCCTTTCTTACTTATTGCCCTCTTGAAATAGTCCCACCTTTGAGTTGATGCCATCTAAGAAGTTGGTGGGACTTATTAGATTGCTTCCCTTCACTTGGTGGATTATTCCTTATCTTTGGAAGTACTTCGTCATATACATGGTCGTGGTTATCCTATTATTGAATCCTTCTTAGCAAGGTGATCAAGCTCATGAAGAGGTTCCAATATGTTGGATATCTGCACAATGTATACAATTGTTGTACTCCATACATTTTTCTTCCCAATCCTTGAAGCTTTGCTCAATTCTTGGGTACATCCTTCTAAAAGATATAACAAAAATCTACACCGAAATTTCGTCCCAATCCCATCATGGATGTTATCACCCATAATTCTAAGAAACTCAACTATCGATGGGTCCTCTAGCTTTGCTTAAAGCAAAAAGTGCGATCATTAGTCGTTGGAGTAGCAAGACTATGGTCCATAATTTGTTGAAAAGAATGCGGTATCCTTGGAGTTGTTGTATGATCATCCAAGTGCTCGCTTCCCTTTCATTGAACATATTCGACTACGCTCATCCTTAATGTTGATGCTGATTACCTTTATTAACATTGTCCCTCTTAGTGGACTTGGCATGTGATGGCGACATAAGGCTCAGTGTTGCCTCCCAAAGGCTTGGAGGTAATGTCCACCCCTATTGTTAAGAATCTTTCGCCACAGCTCATCCGTCGTGGAGGTTCTTAGATTCGAGGATGATTCTTCTAACCACGAATTGATATTGTTGTGTTGAGCTTGTCGATTTGATTCTTCATCTGGCGCTACATCTTTTCATTTATATAATGGTGAGACAATGTCGAGTGCTTTACCACTTCTAAGCGTGCAACTTCTCACGAGAGGAGTTTATGTGCATCCATCTGCAGGGACTAATCTTGGCCCGATCTTTTATTATAAAATTATAGTGAATATGCATTTGTGAATGTCGCCCTAAATCGGACCTATAAAATTATAGTGAATCATTGTGAATTGGCCTTAGATCGGTGAGATCATTTTGGCTTAGATCGAGCCGGTTTTCTGTGATTTCTAACCCTAAAAATCCTTTTTCCCTATCGTGTTTCCAAGACCATGGCAACCATCGAGCTTCCTCCCATCAATTCGGTTAGGTAGAATAGAATCGTGTTTTCCAAGACCATGCCTTGCATGCCTTGCGATAGACATGGCAAGCAAAACTTGATTACCTATTCTTTCGATTGGACCGGAGTTCGCTATGTAGGCAAGGCAATCTGTAGCAATTTTCTGGACTATGGCAGAATCGAGGATTCTCGGCGGAAATCGGGGCGACTTTCTAAAATCATTAGGTTCTTAAGTCCGGTAGCATGTTTGTTACGCAAAGCTTGAGCCATAGATGTATTGGTAGCGAAGCAAATCGTGGTGGTAGGCGGGGAAGGAATTTTCGTAAGATCCTCAAACTCTTTGAACCCAAAGATGGATGCTACGAGTGAATGGCCCACCTTCTTTATCTCATTTTGTTCTTCATATGCGCCATTGTGAAATGGTGGTTTGTGGGTGAAAGGGATGTGAGTCATGGGAATCGTGGTATGCCTTAGTATGCCTTGCAACTTTAAAAGCCTCTGCATTTCCGGTGTAAAAAATGCAAAGCCATGGCTACTCCGATCAGTAATTGAGAAGAAGCTAGACCTTTGAGAAGATGATACGCTTAAACAAGCTTGGCTGCTATAGCTTGCCTTCGCTACAAATTTGACCCCGGTAAGTAGCGACTAAGAACCTTGCTCTACCATAGCAGCCCTCTTGATCACGGACCCACATTGTCGTCTTTCCTTACTGCACAAATGCAAGAGTTAGTGGTTAAAATAAGCAACTTGGTGAGTTTGTTGTGGCATGTCTAATGAAGAAATTATTTCATTTCTTCTTTGGAGGCTCAAAAGGCGTGGTAAGAAGAGCTACTGAGATATGGTAGTTTTCATTTTGCTTCATTCATGCTTGAGTCTTTAATGTTATAACATCCAAAATGCAGATCCCTACATTTCTTACATCTAGAATAAGCGATCCATGGATGCCCTGTCTATATTAGTGAAGTTCAAGAGATGCTAAAATCAATACAAATCGGGGCCTTATTGCTGGCGATACCTACATTCTTTGGTAAGTCGGAAAGAGTAAGCGTTTACAAATTTATATTGTAATGTTAACATTCTGTTTAATAGAGCCTTTAAAGTCTTTTATTCCATGTCAAGGGCTCATGATTCTTGAAAAGCTTTCGAGCCAATATTGTGTTCATGTTTAGATTTATACCCAGATTCTCTTGCAAGCAAGATTCTGGTTTGTGGTCCATAGCCTGCTTTAGCCCTTCACGAGATTAAAGAATCACAGTGTCTTTTTATATTTAAAAGCAGCGATATTGGTGAACATTTAACTCCTAATGGGCAAGTAGGTGTTGCTTTTTCATCGAGGCTCATATATCGAGGTCAAAATCAGCATTGTTTCAACTATGCCGCATTACCATTGGCATAATAGGAGGCATCGAGGTTAGGTCTCTTTTATTTGCTTTCGGCGTAAACACGGAAAGTATAACTCTATATATACGCTATTTGTTCTAAGAAGCTTGGTGCGGGCCGGATCAAGTATGCATCATTGTTAAGTGATGAGTGGAATCAGCGATTGGACACAAACTTAGATGTCGGAAGTTACAATAAGCTTAATAAAGCTTAACTTTTGTTTCCTGCCAATCCAGGTTGAAGGAGTCATTCGACGTTGGAGGCTTTTGGAAATAACAATGCCGGATTTATTATGGGAAGATTCTGTTGACCAGGGAATTGATATATTGAATGTTACAATTCTTTGCGCCAAGGCAATAACAATTGGTCATTGCTTTAATGGAACTTCTCTATTAGTTGAAGCGAGAATATTAATGTTGATGTATGCACATAATGTTAACTACAAATCATTATCTGCTTCGGCAATTAAAAGCTGGACAGGGGCAAATAATTGCAGCTCAAATTTTGTCTTGCCTTACAGTTTCATCATCTTGCCTTTTATACAACTGTATTCAAATATTGATTGAGCCCAGACACCTTTCAAACCGAGAGTTTACGATGCAATTTTTAAGACACTTGCAGAATTACAAGCAACATGCTATTGATAAAGGTCCTAACCATAGTAGTCTTTGCAATGTTAACAACATGCAAGTCTACTATGGACGAGAAAGGCCATAGTAATAGCAACCTAAAATGAAAAAAAGGTAGACATGTCAAAGAAGAAAATTCATGGCCGTACAACACAAAATGAAAAAGGTAGACATGCCAAAGAATAAAAGCCATACAACACAAAATGCAAAAGGTAGATATGCCAAAGAAATGCCAAAAAATAAAAGCCATACGAAGTTGAGAGAGGGAAAGAGAGTGGGAGAAAAGGATTTCTAAATTCTTACTAAGGCCCCCTGGTAGCAAAGTTTTGAAATTTGACATCCCATTAAAAGAACACTCAACCATTGAGATCGAGACATGATAAAGAGATAACTAAAAGAACAATCAACCATTGAGGTCGGAGAAGGAATTAAAATTGCCACGATGCGTGACAAACATCCTCAAATAGCAAAATCTGAGGCGATTGGAGGAATCGAACCTCTTGACACCCCACACACTCCACATAACAAAAATCGAAAAATATGCAAAGATACAACACAAAACAATTTTGATAGATGAGAACACGGAGATACAATGCAAAGCCGATAAGAATCGCATTAAACTCTTGAAACCTTCTAGAGCATAAGCATAAGCGATTTTTGTCAAGCAACTCTAAGCCTAAACAACATCATTTTGCGTTCTTAACTTATGCCCGAGAAGCCAAAACAGATTAATCAATTAATAATGTGGTATTTTGTCCCCCATGATGCCTCTTCTTGATGGTGTTTGACCTCAATCTCTAAGGTAGAAGATTGTCGTGATGTTGAGATGGTGATGTCAAGGTTGATCATTTGCTCTAAAAGTATCGAGGGTGATGAGAAAGAAGTTTTTATTGCGCGGTCGCCATATGCCTATTTACGAGGGAGCCCACCCTTTGTCGGCTTGTAATACCTCCTTAGTCAAGGCATGTGCGGCGGAGTCTAGATCGATACTACTATGGCCTATATATCTGCGATAGTTGCCCTTCCCGGTATGTGGGTCTCATCCTTAGGGCTCTTGATATCCTAAAGTCGATGAAATTAAGTCTACTTGTTGGTGGCATAGTTGTGACATTAGTCATCGATGTGGGGCGGTTCACCGAGCGGTGTGGCGCTTGGAATATCCTTGACTGGGAGGTGTTCCTCCCCTAATGTGATCAATTTTATAAGTGCCATGATGTTTGTGTCTATTTTTGATGTCGCAAATCGTCCTTCCTTTGGCCTTTGATTTGCTGAAGTTTCATCCATAAGTTTGCCCTTTGCTTTCAATTCGTTGATGTTGTCGAGTGGCTCCACTGTCGAGGCTCGAGTCTCCTGACCTATTTTACCGCCCTAAGCACAAGGTAACTAATACTACCACAAGAATAATTACTTATATCTACTTACTCTACAAACCCTATTTTTATACCTTTATCCACCCTACGTCAAAATGACCAGCTTGGCACTTTACTAGGCAGCGAGAAAGGTACTTATTTACTATTATGGCACTTCTGAGATAATGGTGTTCGTCGGAAAAATCGTCCGGACTAACTAAAAGATCGACGATGTTTACAGCGGCGAAAATATTGCCGAATAACTCGGCGACGCATTTTCGACAATTTTGCATCGGAACATTTGTCACAAATAATCGTCGATTATCACGTCGGAACAATTCGGACAAAATTCGTCGGGATAATGTCGTCCGGAAGGTATTTGTCGAAATTTAAATTCGGTTTTCGTCGGACTTTTTCGTCGAATATCGTCGGATATAGCATCGAACATATCGTCGGACATTTCATCGATATTGCTTCATTATAATCGTCCGAGAGAGCGTCGGATATTTATTTTATTCGGAAAGTTCGGATTTTTTTATTACTACAATTTTAATCATAACTTTTGATCCAAAAATCCATTTTAGATGAAATTTGTTGTGTTAGAAAGCTCTGTTTATGACTATCTAATGATGTACTGTATGAAGGTTGTGTGTTCATATCCTATATTATAAAGTTTTAGTGTATGTCGTGAATAAAACCCTAAAAATTTCGACGGCCCAGATTCCACCTAAAATTTTGGACGGTCCTTGATTTTCATTACCTTTCTCTAGGGCGATTTACGGGTTCTTATGGCAGAGCAGATCAAAGGTTCTGCAGCTATGGCGGAGCATGCCAAGGTCTGCAAAGCTCGGTATCACGATCCGCTTCTAAGCATTATCCGCTTCTTCAAGTTCGGCATCTGAAGCTGCCATTTCTGTTTAAAACAAAACGTTTTAGACAAAAAAAATAGATCAACAGGGTCGATCCGGCCGAACCGATGCAAACGGAACGAGTTTTATATCTCCCTTGGTTTGAGAATAACTTAGCTTCTTGCACTTACAGCTATATTTCTTAGTTCTTGGTTTATTGCATTGTGGATCCTTGGATTCTGACAGAGCTTGGAGTTTTCTGGCTATGGCAAGCGTCTAGGGAAGAGGTTTTATGTGGCTGGATTCTTTTTTGTTATTCCAGAGTTTCTCTTCAAATGTTGTCCGGCTATGGCGGAGTTATGCAAACATTAGGTAAGCATCTCATCTGCCATATATCAGAGGCAATCATTGAACTGTGAGTAGCCTCACCACGTTTCTGACATGCCTTGAAATGAATAATATGGTTCTTATGTCCAATTTGTCTGATTCACACAGAGCAGGAACAACTCATTGGCAACAACTGGGTCGCAGTTTACGATGGGGGATGAGTTGTCTGAAGCATCGGCACCAGTTCCAAAAAAGGAGGCAGAAAAGGAAGGATACTTAGATCTGCTTTTCTCACCGAATGAAGATGCCAACTGCATCATCAGGTCAAGGCTCAGGCATACTTCAATCCACTGGAAATTCTTCTAGCCTTGGAGATATTCTAAGAACTGGTGGATTAGGAGAGTTGTTCCATACAGATATCAAGCCAGAACCTTTACTTGATGCTGTTGTGGCTGGTGTATCTGTCATGCCATCATCATTATCTGCCCGAGGAAATATTTACTCATGGGATGCCGTTAGTTTCCCACTTCCGCGACATACAAGTGCACCTCTGATGAATTTTGAACTTCCCCAATGTCTTCCTCTCTCCGCAGCCTCATCTTCTGTGTCTACATCTTAATGGCAATCAATTATGATGGCGGCATCCTCTGTTTGCGGCCCAGCATGGATTTCTTTATGAAGTCAAAGGTGAAATTTTGTATTTAGCTCTAGATTTTGAAGTAAGTAGATAGGTCTCAGAGGACTGCTCACAAACTTGGGTTATGTTTTATGCACTATTTTTGTGAGACTCCTTTTCAACTCAACTACGTACAGTTTTGTTTCACAATGTTTCTTCCATTATGCCCTATTTATTTCATTTTGCATTTGGGTTGCAGGTCCAGGAATTTTCCAGCCGATTTCTAAGCAGGCAATTTCAAGCTTATATATGCTTTGTATGCTTTCATATTTTCAGTATATGAAGGAGGAAGATTGGCTTGCAGGTCTAAGAGGTTGCTCTCTGCCCAAAAAGCAAGGAATCTTAATGTTTTTCCAACCCAAGCATGTGATGGATCTTTATTTGGTTTTGTGCCTTCTGTTCCAGGAAGCCATGTGCCAACAAAGACCTAAAAATGTCGTTTTTGGATATGTATAGCATGCAACATCACTGAGATAACACATCTCGGTGGCAATTCCATTTCAGGTATTTTCCAGATGATTTCTAAGCAGGCGATTTCAATCTTATGTATGCTTTGTATGCTTTCATATTTTCAGTCTGTGAAGGAGGAAGATATCATATAAGATAAGATTGGCTTGCAGGTCTAAGAGGTCGCTCTCTGCTCAGAAAGCAAGTTTTGTCATTCGCCAGCAAAGACCTGAAAATGTCGTTTTTGGTTGTGTATAGCATGCAACATCACTGAGATCACACATCTCGGTGGCAATTCCACCTCAAGTATCACTAAATGACATGCTTAGCAATGGGGTATAGATGGAATCTAGATAGGTTGGAGATGATGGTAATTTTCAATTGGAAAGCTGATAGTTATGGCCATGACTAGCCGCAGAAGTGCTTTTCTCTGAACATCACTACTGACATATCCCTTACAATGCAACCAGACGATTTCTAAGCAGGCAATTTTAAGCTATCTTCCAAATCTATGGCATTCTCTTTTCTTCACGTGACTGTTTCTTTCTAAATTGGACTGCCTAGATTTAATCTAAAAATTGAACGGCCCAATTAGTCGAAGAGTTTTTTTCCTCCTAGCTTTCTTCTCGCTCTCGCTCTTCCTTTCCTTTACAATAGCCAAAATTCATTGATGGGTTGCTTGAAGGTAGATAGCCAGTGAAGGCTATGGCACTTGATCACATTTAGGGAGCTAGAAGGAAAGGTAATACTTGCATGGTGTTTTGCATGGTTATTATTTTGAAGGATAATAATAGGTCATGTGTGCATTATGGCAGTGCAATGGAAGAAGGATTCGGCAACGACCATGGCACCATGAAGCAGTACATCTCTCCAATTGTAAGGCAAGCCCACAAGCTTCTGTACCAGTGCATGAGAATTGGAGTAGAAGATGCCCGCATTTTTGTTTTTGAAAGATGGTAATTAATTGGTGTTCTCTCCAGATCTGAAAGCATTGAGGTTCATGCCAAAACCAGAGAGCAACCCATGCATTGAAGCTACCTCCTATCCAGATCATTGAACATGATATTTGATGCAGAAAATTTGGAGCCATTCCAAGGGATGAATAGCAGAGATTATAGCAAGGTGCGCTATTATTGTGTGCAAATATAATGTCTAGATCAACTTGACAATCTTAAAAATGGTTTTGTTGCAGGCAATTGTAGTGAGCGCATCAAGACCATCAATATCAAGCCAAATAGAAGCAGTTCATCCCAATTGTGAGTTAATCAAAGTGGAAAGTCAAACTCCACCATTTGAAGGTTCCCTCCCCTAGCAGAAAGAGGTTAATCCTTCTAGACATGTTATCTTCTGGCTTAAACTACAATTTTTACAAATGGTCTTATTTTTGTCAAAACAATTTGTTTTATAATAACATAAGTACTCTGCTAGATGCACGTTTTGTGACATGTCAGCAGAAAAAACTACAAAAAATGAGCAGGAGCGGTGTAGATAATAGCTCAGCTTTAATGAGGTGGATCGAGATCCTCCCAGTTTGTTACCAAACATTATTTGTCCCTTTCATAATTAATATTTAGTTCCAAAGATGAAAATGTTTTAAATAGGTAGCCAAATGCTCATATTTGCCATCGTCTAAGCTTTACTTTTTGTTACAACCTGGCAAATGCAATGTCTTAATTCCACTATAGATGCAAAAAAACTAACATCCAATTAATCGATTAGATATAGTATCTTAATCGATCAATTCTTTTAATCCATTATACTTCTGTACGACTAGCGCTTTTTATAAGCGATCAATTCATTTATTGACTATATTTCTATACGATAAGCTTTTAATATAAGCACATATAAAACGTTCTCTCCATCAACCAATCAAACCATAAGATGATAGATATGGTTATCACATCAATCAATCAAACCACAAGATCATAGATATGGTTATCACATCTGATATTGAAATAGATATAGTTTTGCACAAGCAACAAAGAACCTTACCCTTTTTCTTCTGTTTGGTAAGTGACATATACCTTTGACATATGAAGTTGTTGTAACTGGATTAAAAGCCAAGGTTACAAATTCCATAGTTATCTTCAACGTATGAAGTTGGATGTACTAGGATTAAAAGTCGTGGTGATAGACGGGCAACTGGAGCAACAAGCACAAAAACTCATCTATAACAAACTTGAAGAAGACGAGCAATGGTGACTTGGTTGACATACCCGAAGAATGCATCGTGGAAGATGACGTAATTGACAACATTTTTGGCAAGGAAATACGAGAGGCAAATGTCCACTTGCTATATGAACATGGCCATATTGGTAACAAAGAGTGAAGGCAGCCTGAAGGTCAACAACAAGGCCCTTCAGAGAATACGACCGCGCTGTACTACTCAAAGTTAACAAAGATATCGATGAAACACTATCTAATATGAACATTGTGGCCCAAAACATTTAAAGGCTATCAGCTTATGCCCAGCAACGCTGGGCACCATTACTAGTAGCATAGAATGATAGAAAGCTCCTCTGCTCAAGGTAACAAGATATTGGCTTCAAAGCGTCTTTTAAATGCTAGGTGTTTTACAAAAGCTTGCATTTGCATCATTGACCTTGGTATGCCTTGCTCCATTTACTTTGATGGTGTAGCCGTTTTTATAAAAACAAGGGTGCTACCATTTATTGACCGAATAAAACATGTGCACTCCACACTGTCTATGTGTGCTCAAAATTGGTAAACTTGAATTTACAAGATATTTGACGTTCGAATTTCGTTTATTCCCTACAGTACAATGGTAAGTTTGGAATAGTACAATCGTAAGTTTGGAATACATACTACAGGGGTGCATAATACATATTCATGTGAATATAATGAGGTTCATGCTCATACTATGGGGTCTCAATATTTTCTTAAACTTAGAGATGCTGAATGGCTTGAAGGCCTAGTTGTGGAAGGATTTTATTGCATGGCCATAATAATATCCTAAAATTGAAAAGGGTTGTAAGTTATGTCTTTTTAACTTTGGAAAGAAGGCAAAGATTTTTTATCTTTGGCAACCATTGCTACAACTATGGAAAAAATACGTCGTGTAGACCATGCAATAGCATAGGTGGCTAGAAATTTGCACACAAGGCAAAATTTCATAGGGCTTAATGGGCACTTTAATATAGTATGTGTTCAAATGTTAAATTGGAACGTGTAAAAATGCTATAACGCAAAAATGAAAAAAAAGACATGTTTAATTTCTACTTTGAGGAATTTGATAGTTAGTTGATGCCATTGTAACACATTGGAGACGACTACAACACAAAGGCTGTATATATCACTTGTGTATCTTATGCTGATATGAGAGGTCTAAAACTCCCATAGCACATGCTCAGAATAATAGAGCTGTGTATTCTCCTCTAATGCAATGGTTTTCTATAATGCAATGGTACTATGTTTGAACAATGGCTCCATGGTTACCTAGTGCCATGGTCCATAGACTAGAGGGCACAATTGGAACCTTATACGGGATTTGGCTCATACAAGATATGGAAAAGAAAAAATATGAGTGCATCGTATTCATAATTTACATGGGGGCCCCAGCTCTACTTGGGAGTAGTCCCCAGCTTTACTTGGAATGGTTTGCATAAGATTTGATATAATGCTTAATATGTAAAGATTTATGATGCATGAGTTTTTTAGGAATGGCCATATTGATCTATTGTCTAAACGCAATGTGACGGAAATGCAAAAGGCTTTAGTTGATCAAAGAAACACTTGTGTTCTATGCATTTGACATGTGCTTAAAATTTTTAAAAATTTAAAATCTCTAAGTTCGAATGTTCCACGGGAATCAAGTGGTCAATGATCTTGGGCTCTAGGCAAAGAGATGCTCTAGGCTTGGTGGTGAATATATGACCTTGAGCGATAACTATACATAATTGGGATGGTAAACACCTATTGGTCTCCGTGGACGTTAAAAAAACTATTCTATTCTATTCTATTCTTAGAAAAACTTTGGGTACCATATTGACCTTTGAAAATAAAAGCTATGATGCGCTAAAATATGCATCGAAATCCAAGCTGGAACTCGATTTAGGGCTTCTTCGCAATCGATTTAGGGCATGACTTGCCTGGTCGCTGAAATGGTAGTGGCCTAGTAAACATGTCGGATCTGCTATGCACAGTCCAAATCGAACTGGAGTTCTATGCCGGCCGAAAATAGGTCTGTCGGTTTTGGTGGGATGCGGTTTCATCCCGGATTTGCATGCGAATGGCTGTAGAATCTGGATCTGAAGATTTCGGCTAGCTACAGACTGTTTGGCTACAAAATTTCTGATGCAAGATTGTATCGCAGAGGCCGAAACTGGCAACAATGAGCGGAAAATTTCATTGATGTTTCATGCCATGGCTGAAAACAGGTCTATTATTTCCTAACTAGTTAAGAATGCCCTGAGCAGGTACAGCAGGCTTTCAGCAGAAATAATGAAGATCATCGTTCTCATGCCTTTCCAAAACTCTTTAAGTCTGTCATTGAAGATGTCAAGCGCCTCTTTAAGACCCATTCTGCTACCTCCTTCATTTTTCCAACCACTGGTATGGTTCTTTCTTGTTACATTTAAATGACTTTGTAAAACATTCATTTTCTGAATTTCATTATTTTCTGCTTGGTCCTTTGCATTGTGATCTTTGTTACTACTTTATGCATTTGAACCAGTTTATAAGCTACTTTGTCGATCAATTTTTGATATATCTTCATAAGACTTTGTAATTGGATAATTTCCTACTTTTTTTCTTACCCTTTTGTTGATGTTTGTTTTCATTTGTTTGCAAAAAATCGCATGCGTGTTGCAATTTTGAGTTATCGATTTGAGATACATTCCTCTTATGAAGTCACGAGATGTTCATAAAATGAAAATTCTTGAGAGTGAACTGATAATCTTCATCGCCTCGCATTTCTTGAACGTTTATAAAATGTTATACTTCCATCCAAGTTATAATCACAATAGCATTCAAGTATCTGCATGAAAGCATTGCTTTTCGAGAATTTGAAGTTTTTTTGAATATACATCAATTTGTGGATTTGTGGAGGGGCTGGAGCATGGGAGAGTGTGATAAACACATTATCCCGTGGGATAAGATAATAAGTTTTCGATTTGGCCAATTCGGTCTTTGCGGTGCTTTTCGGTGCTCGCCTTGCTTAAGCTTTCACCAATTGCGGTGCTTTTGGCTAATCTTGTGCATTAGCTTAAATAAATTCTCGAATATAGAGACTACTAAGCTGATTACTTGTGTATTTGCTTGAGATGAATTCAAGCATCCCAGACTTGTTGTTAGTAGATGGAGTCTCATCGGGTTGGAGCTATAGACTTCGAATGGATAAATGGAAAGTAGATGTAGCACTTCTTGGATCACGTAAAAGCTAGGACTTCCAACAAGACTAGGAATTGTGTGCATGCAAGTCGAAGGCACCGGAGGCGAACAAAAGCGCCAAATCTGTTAGGGTTTTCTTCGATTGGGAAGACTATATAAGTTTTACAAGGCAGGAAGCTCGGCCTTATACACCTTCAAGCCGGCTGCTCTATGCCTGTAGCCTCTCTATGCCCTGCAGCCTCTCTCAATCTCATTTTTGAAGAAGGCCTTGCCTTGACAGCGTTATAAAAACAGGGCACAACAGACTTGGCCAAGCAACAAGGTACTTAAACAATGCTCTTTTATCATTTTTCTATGTTTGGTGCACATACCTTAGTTACGATCAGTTTGAACTTACCTTTGCATCTCTAGTTCTTATTGCCGATCTTGCATCCGATCCTCGGCTTAGGTTTATGGCAAAGTATGTTTTCATATGAATGTGGTTGCTACTCAATGAACTTTCCCAAGTTGTAGGAAAAATCAATAACGAGGATTCTGACCTACTTAGAGTCATGTCTTTTGTAGCTATGTAGTTATGCTAGTGAAATTTACTCTCGAGATCTCATAGTAAATCTCAACTGTAATAACTAGTCTACCTTAATTTGCTAATTTAAGCTGAATGAATTGTATTGTGCTCCGTGTTATTTTGTTTCAAGCTTGGGGATTAAAGATATGTACCCAACGACTGTTGGAAGATATTGGATCTCGGCTGGTTATGGCAGCGGATGCAGTAGGCAAGAAAGTTGCCCTTGTTGGCGAATCTATTGGAGGTATTTCTATATAGCAAGAATATCTTATTTTTTGGTTAAAATAAGTAATCGGATCTTGCTTGTAATGCTTGTTTGCTTCTGACATTCAAGGAAAATAACTTGGATCTAGCATATTATGTAGCTTTACAAGCACGTTTTATAAGCATTTATGTGCATTTAAATTTTTATAGAAAGATACACATGGGGCTACAAATTTGTCACGGTTTTTTGTTGCCCTTTATCCGAATAGCATTATTGAAAGTAATTTTTGCCTTAAACGCATTGGCAAAGGCGGTTAGAAGATGTTGCGGAAACATGGAGCTTGAAGCATGGTGCATGTGGCCATGACTATGATGTTACAAGATCAAAATATTCTGATATAGACTGGTTTGGCAGTTCTGGCAAGCCTCAAACATGGCTTATTCAAATACAAACAAAGAAATTATTCTAGAGCTACTTCGCTTTGCAAGACAAAAGCCGAAAGTAGCACGACAAATGAGTGAAGACATTCCTATTCAGGTTTGAGCTTAAATCTCTTTCAATTAAATGCAGCAATAACATAAACAATAGATTCAGCAGTTGCATATAACTTGGTGTTTAATTCAATCTTTCCTGTAAGGCCAAGCTTTTGTATTGCAAAATTAATACTACTACATCATGTAACTTGGGTACGCAGAAATGTGTGTTTAAATTGCTTCCACTTTCATTCTAATGCTTTGCCATTCAAATAGCATCTATGCATTGGATAAATTGTATAAACTAGCTGAAAGTTTGATCACTTATGCAGCTATTAAAATCAAATGCTGGGCTGATCCCCCTCGTGGAGCATATAGCAAATTTTCTGTAAGGTATTCCACACCTCAATGTACTTTTGAAGAATGTAGACGATCTTTTTATTTGCAGACGTAGACGTGTATACATTTCACAACAAAAGGATGATTACAACAAAAGGATGATATACAAAGGACGTGTATATTTATGCAGATATTTGTTGTAAAATGCATATCGTCCTTTTTATTTGTAGACGTGTATATTTATGCAGATTTCTTCCATTTCATGAATGATGGAGTTGGCTGGAGCCCATGGCTCATGGTTGGCATTGTAAAGATTGTCAATTCTTGACTTGACATGTAATTATGATTTGATTTAAATAAAGAAATTCTTGTTTTATATACACTCTTATCTCTTTATGAATTTGTACCTTTAATACACATTAAATTCAAGCATCAATATGATAAGTTTATTAAGAGTACATAGAAAGCATAGAAACACAAATGGCTTTGTATAATGAAGAAAATGATCTGACACATAAAGAATAATATTTTGACGAAATTTGTGATGAAATACTTGACGAAACCATTGATGTAAAATCTGATGAAAAATTTGATGAAACGGGTGACGTTTAAGGTGTCAAAAAATCTGACGAAAACTATGATGAAAATTCTGATGAAAACTATGATGAAAAATTCGCATTCTTATCGACGATTATACCCGGCGTTTTAGCCGATGATTATAATGATGAAATTCCTCGACATAAATTCGTGATTTTTTTTGATGAAATATTCATGAAAATATTCATCGAGAATAGTAGAACCTAAGTCTGGGCAATTATGGGGTTCTGACGATTATTCTGACGAATTTTTTGACGAAAAGCTAGCATTCTCTTGTAGTGTGGGGTGGTAGAAGGAGACTCACTCACTGGGTGTACTTGGTGTGCTAGACCTGCAGGGCTCGGACCATCAAGGGTGCAGATCTTTGGCCCTCGGCTTTGGGCGCTTCGTGGTGAGATCGCCGGTTACCCCTCGACCATCAAGGGTGCGGATCTTGGCTCTCGGCTTTGGCCGATCCCGGCGAGATCCCGCGCGTCGTTGATGTGGTTCGGTAGTCGTGGGCTCCATCTTGAAATCCCCGTGATAGACCTTTGATGTAGGCATTCAAAAGAGGCTTTACTCGATCATCGACCGGGTATCGGCTGTTGGCAATGCCAAATATCTTTGCCGGTTCTTTACCTTTGGGGGATATTTGGCCCATGGCGCACCTTCTTCTGAATCGAAATGAGGTGGTGGAGGTTGGCTTTTCGACCTCGGGTCGGCTACCTTGTCGATCCGTTATTGAGATAAATCTTGCATGCAAGCAGATTTCAGGTAGCATCTTTCCACGCCATTATTTTCTAAATGAATGTATCTGACAATGTTTTGATTTATAAACTGCTCTACATTATGTTGTTATACAAATTGTGGACATGTCAAAAATCATGGCATCTTTTCTTGGATTAAAGGGGTCCGAGAAGTCCAAGATCAAGATAACACTAGATTCGCATACGGTTGGTTTGTATTCATTTATTTTTAGCTCACACTAGGTACTTAATGAATGCTACTTGTGGAAACAGAGAAATTGACCATGAAAGATGTCACCTCCACCCCAGCATCTGTATCATATCCCAAGGAACAGAAACTTTTGCTGAGACGATTGAGCACAACATTAACAATTGGGAATGGTGTGATGGACAATGTTTCTTACAAACAGCAGAAGGACAATGATGGTAACAAAAGTTCTTAATGTTTTTCAATATGCTGGATTTATTGCAGAAAAACATGACCATTTGTATTTTATTATACATCAACAACACAGATAGTCAAGGGCAATCAAGAAATCGATTTGGAATTTCACGATAAGTACAAAACCCGATATCCATTGAAGAGAATGAACAAAACTTAGTCTTGATTCCACCCGGGGTAAGCATATGTAAGTTTGTTAGGTATTCCTTTGACGTATTCGTGACAAAAATGTTAAGTTGTTTGACAAGTAATAGTTAAACTCTAGTCGTAGGGTCCTATTGCAAGAACTGTTACAGGGATACAACTTCTTGCAGCATAAGTGGTTTGACTACCTGTGTTTGTTTATGTTGGATGTTGGTTATTGTCACATCAGATAATAGCACTACTGATTTAATAGTTGCTTACACTTCTAAGCTTTTGCAATCCATGTAGTGTCTAAGGGCCCACAACCGTAAGACTCAAACGAAACATGCCAAATGGATTAATCGCCTCATCCCTTTTGGAAAGAAACATGATGTGCGCAGTCCATCTAACAATGGAAAGACTTTTGCATGTCAATCAAAATTATCTAACTCCATTAGGCCAGGTATTGTTTAACTTTGGCATTGTATAGTAATGACAAATGATGATTAATAAGATATATCGGTTATCTATAGGAGATGAGAGGGTAGCTGCTGCAGCAAAAAATGACAATCTCGGGGAAGCCCGTGGCAGCCTTCGTACTCCATCATGCAGCCCGATCTTGAAGGCAAAAAAACAGAACATCTTATCCGTCACAATCTGAAGGATCCATTTCACCTGGTAATTTCTTTTCCTTTAGATTGATTTTAAATTTGTCTGTTTAAATATATGCTGAGAGGTACATTTGATTATAGGAAATACAATAAGTTTAGCAACGAGGAAAAGTAAACGGGGCGAGGCATTTGGTAGTCCTCCCATGTCCCCATGTACTAAAAGGATCAAATCACATAAAAAGTTTCTTGTTTTTGAGCTTGATGGTGTCTTATTGAAGCTATTTGAGAACACGGAACCATTGCCTAGCTGTGTCATGGACGGTGCAGAACTAAAGCACCTTAATCATACAAAGTTAGTCATTTTGGCGCCCTAGGGCAAGGGATCTTCTAGATTGGTGCATGGAGCATTTTGAGATTGCTGTTTGGACAAGATTGAGCAGCACTGCGACCAATCTCATTATGAATCAAATGTTTCAACAAGCTGTCAAACAGAAATTACAATTTACTTGGTCTTCAGGAAAGTGCACAAATACATCATTCAAGATTGACAGAAAACCTCTTATGTTTAAGGAGCTGAGCAAGGTTTATCACGAATCAAAGGGAGTGTGGACTGAAAAGAATACATTGTTAATAGATGATATATTGTACCATGGTTTCAAAAACAGCCCGCATTCAATGGTATGTCCAAATACTTATCAGCCACGAATAGATGGTGACTTCCTCTATGAACATTTGAAACCTTGGCTAGATGAAAGTGTGGAAGTCTATGCCAAAACGAATCCGTTGACCAACTTTCTAGACAAGGTTTCTAAAAGAGCAGTGGAGATTCTCAAGAAATATCGGTATCATTGACATTGATTGAATCGAAGACTATAAAAGTTTGATGTACTTCTATATGTTGTGCCATTTGTACACTAATTATTTTATGTTAGTTCATTATGTACACAACAGATGATGCTGGTGATGGTAGTAATACATCAGAAAGCATGGCAGTTCTGGAACAGGACAGAATGCCTGCAAAAACATTTACATTTGTATGTTAATCATGCTTTGAAGAAGGTTTGCATCAAAATAGAACAATATATCATTTCAATACTTTACAATAGACAGGTACTCAAATATCTGCTTTTGGTATTCAAGTATTTGCCTCTGATAGACCTCATTATTCAAACATTGCAGTGTCTTAACAAGGCGATCAAGTTGTATTTCAATGTGTTGAGCAAATGTTGATAGAGATAAACATGTGCAACCTAGTCTGAGTAAATAAACGCGTGTAAAGAAAAGTGATGCAGGTGAAAAAAAAGTTGAAACTGGAGGCCTCTGCATAAAGCTTTGGCAAAGCTTCTTCAGCCATCCACTTTAGCCAGTCAGAATGTTCATGGATATTGCTGGATGTTTTTCAATTGGGTTGGATGTTATTTTTTTGAAGTTCAAGAGCATATTTTTGCACCTCCCCCAGGAGTTGAGGATCCACTTTCCCAGCTCCCTTCACCATTTTCTACATCCATTTCATTGTCTTTCAACAACTGGAACTGTGGAAAAAAACTAGCAATATGCTACATCCATTCCATTGTTATTCAACAACAACTGAAACTATGGAAAACAAACTAGCAATTTGCAATACCCATTTCATTGTTTTCAACATCTGAAACCATGGAAAGAAACTAGCAATTTGGTATATCCATTTCAACATCTTATGGAAAAGAAAGTAGTAATTTGCTAGATCCATTTCATTGTCTTTCAACATCTAAAACCAAGGAAAAGAAACTAGGCAATTTGATACATCTATATCATTGTTTTTCAACATCTGCAACTATGGAAAAGGAAGCAGTTTGAGAAACACAATGTTCCTTTACTTAGTAAAGATCCTTCAGTTTATTGCAAAGATCCGTGTTATTGCGTTGCTGCGATATGGGCAGTGGTGTTTCCATGGTAGTAAACACCATCACGATTCACATTGTGAACTTCGCTGCCATTATATAATTGCAATACAATTGTCTTCTATATCCCAGGGTCTCTAAGAGAACAATGTGAGTATATCATTTCATTGCATCAAAGGGCGGCATTGATCTGTTACAGGTTGTGCATAGATCATGTGAGCACAACTTATAACAGTTCATGGTAAATCCAACAAGTATATTAATGACTGCCACCAATATTGCAATGAAAGTTTAATAAAATCAAAGTCATGTAGACGTGATTCATTAAGGGAAATAGCACTAGTTTACATTATCATGTCTGAAGGGTGCTCATATTTCTACCCCAAGATGTCATGTGGTTAATCTGGACATTTCATGAATGTCTATTTCATGTCTACAAGGCCAGAGTCTACATCCGAAAAATCAAATGCCTCATTCAAAAGGAAATTGTGAAATCGTTTGCCTTCAGCAAATTTACATGCATTAAGAATAATGGTATATGTGACAACGTCTGGCATGACGCCTTGGCATTGCATGATCTGAAATAGTTCCATGGCTTCTCTGTCTCTATTGTTCTGTACACATGCTGAGCTAAAGTAGAGCTAAGCTATAGTCATGACTTCTACATCATGACATGACGTTCCAAATCTAGCATACATGTCTACAAGGCCAAAGTCTACATCCAAAAATCAAATGCCTCATTCAAAAGAAAAAGGAAATCGCTTTGCCTTCAAAGCAAATTTACATGCATTAAGAATAATGGCATATGTGACAAATATCCGCATGACCATTAGCATTGCATGATCTGAAATAGTTCCATGGCTTCTCTGTCTCTATTGTTCTGTACACATGCCGAGCTAAAGTAGAGCTGAGCTAATAAACCTATTAATTCAGAGCATCTGCAACACTGTGAACCATATCGTTATAAAAAGCCTCAACAAATATTTAAACATTAAATCATATAGAATATCATGCATGTAAATATTGTACAGTCTATCCTCTGCACATGGTTTGGAATTAATTTCCAAGCTATGAAATAGTAAAAGTAAAAGCAAATATGTAGCATTATAACAGGGGGTTTTTTTTGTGATTTTATACGCTTTTTGGCATGGTTTTTATATGATTTCATGGGCGTATTCCACGAGGCATACTAATCAGTATATCTAGAGTGCACACTGGATTCTCATATTTGAATGGCATTTTATCTATAGTTTTGCAATGGTTCAACTTTTTAGGGTTACTTTTAGGGTTCTAATGAATTTAGGGTTCAATTTTAGGGTTCATGGGTTTAGGTTTCGTGGCAAAGAAGATGAAGAGTAAAAGATTCTAATTCTTCCCGATCTAATTCTTTTCGATGGCTTGGGACATCGTGAGCCTGTCATGCACATACCGCCTACATCCGTAGGTGGTGTAGTTGGAGTATCTTCCACATTCGCCGTGCCCCTACTAGTGATATAAATTACGTAAGGATGCAATAATATCCTAATCGTGGGCCCAAAGAAAAAATCGTGTGATAGGTTCACATCAGATAATGCTTTATACGTAATACGATTTTCGCTTGATATCGGCACACAAATTTGACGCTTTAATACCAAAAAATATCTCAAGCAAAAAATCTCCGCCGGCCATCGAAATTCGCCAGAAAGCGAACCTGGCTTACGCTTAAACTACTATTTTCAGCGTAGTTTAAAAAGTTTAACCCGGCTGGGTTTCGCTACGGTGTCAGCTTCTCGCTGTAGCGTAAATCGTAAGGCTCGCTAATGTAGTTCTTTAAAATTATTTCCGCTGCGGTAAACTGGGTTGCTCTCGCTACACGCTTTTCCCTCTCGCTGCAGTTTTAAATGGTATGTCATTTCGCTACTTTAATGTAAATTTCTTTTTTTTTCGCCTAAGGCGAAAAGTATTAAATAATTTAAAAATAATGTGATTTTTCGTATTTTGTACTTTATATCGTCTAAAAAATAATTTTACACGATTTAACCCATCCCCGAGCAAAATAATGTAGTTCAGGTGCTAATATAATGGTTCGAGAAGGAGTTAGCGATCCATTTTACACAAAATCTTTGACGGGCAGCCTTTAGGAAGGATTCGCCTAACAATGGCTACGTGACCATTTTGGAGCGTAAAACAAGTCCCGCTAAGATGCAGAATTTCTGGGCCCAAGCTTCACATTTCTATGGCGTGCACATTCGTGTTCATTTTGCTTTTTTTTTTTCTTTTTTTTTTTTCTTGTGAAGGAGCCGAGTCTCGGGACTCGTGCCCTACCTCTACTCCAGCCTACCGCTCCAAGTAATGCTACCCCTTTTACTTGTTTTAGTTCTTGCCCCTATTTCTCAAAAATCTATTTGCATGTTAAAAGGTTATGCAAGTTCATGATGGCTCACAAACGATGAAGGATCCGGGAGGTTCAAGATTTATGATGAGTGCACAAGTTTGTCGCGAACTTGAATTGGAAATTGAACAATGCAAGAAGGCAGAAGCATCATTAGAAACTTTGATACAAGAAGATCATGACATTGCACAAAGGCTTTCAAAAGTTGGATTGTCCTTACACCGAGTTCATGCATGATCTGTGATTAAAGGAGCTAAGACAGCAAAAAAATGAAGAGCGAGTAATGAGGTTGATTGGCCATCTAAAGATAAATGAACGGTTGGCTATATCAAGATTGGTTGCAAAAGCTCTATAGCTAAGGGGCTGTCAAGGCTATTGGTAAGGATTGTACCCCTTTATGCAAGTTTTATTGATTGGTAATTTAGTTTCAAAAAGGCAACCGCGAATAAATTTCGTAGATATTATTTGAATAAGTTATTAATGGGTGATGCCGGCTTGCATTAAAACACTGCTTTTATGGTATGTTTGGAAACAGATTAAGATAATCAATGAGATTGTCATGTTTATTGAGGTGGTTTTTATAAGATCTATTCTTTTTACGCTTGTTCACATAGATCTCTTTTTTCTCATTTGCAAAGATTTCGAGACATCGACGATTGAGGCAAAACAAGTTGCATTGGATGATTGGTTAAAATTCTCCTCAGTTTGTATTGGTGTATCAGCTTTGGTGTCAAAATATTTTCCTTGGGAAGCTTATAAACAATCGATGATTCCGTGATCAAGTGCAGGTAATGGAGATGCATAAGAGACAATGGATTGCATCATTTTGCCCTTTCTTAAAAGATTCATTTTTGCCTCTGTAAACTTAGATAACACTATGGCTCAAGAAGGTTTACTTGGGGTGATAATGTCTTCCTTTGTTTATTTGAGGATGTAAATTGCACGGTCAAACCATTTGGTAATAACGTGATTATATGTTAAAGATATACATACTTAGTTCCAATTTTGTTGTGCTTCATATTTACATTTCGTAATAGGAAGCCCTCTCATTTCCAAGTGGTTTCTATTAAATTGGGACCAGTAAAAGCATAAGCCCCAAGTAATGGCAAAACTCGCTGCCATTAGTAAAACTAAAATTGCTCATACGAGTAGGTTGTTTAACGATTTAGCCCTTAAAGTTTATCTATCTTTTTTTTGTTAGGGCCCAAGGGCCCAAATTTTTTTTTTAATATAACAATCAACACACAAATACCATTAACATTATTAACGCAAAACCATTGCATTTAACACATTTAAATTAAAATCCCCTAAAACCCCTTTGGTTTGGGTGCATATTCACACTGGGGTGACGAGGGCGAGTAGAGTTGGATAGGCATATTCACCCTTTTATTCCTTAATCTAAAACCCATAATAAAGTTCCTCGCTTTGGGGTATAGATGTACAAAATTTGTTATACTGTATAACAAGATTTGCAAAATACTATAAGATTTAAGACAATATACTATATGGTGTTGATATTGTACGAGAAAGCTCCATTTCATTAAAGTGGGACTCATGCGATTCCCATTTTTTAACATTACAGACAAATTTTTATTTGAATACTAGTAATGGTGCCCAGCGTTGCTGGGACACCACAATTTACCTTAAACAAAACCACCACACACACATCATAATCCATCAAATAACCACCAGATAGTTTGCCCTTCTACCCATTCAACCAAACACTGCTTCTTGCATCTCAAAAGTCGACTGTGTTTCTGTCTTGTCACCAGCTCCAAGGGTCAATTGTTTTCCTGCCCCTCATCAGCTCTAGTAGGGACATCTATTTTTTCTTTTATCTGGTCATTTTGGATATATCCTGTTGTCTATATGGCAACATGCTTCAAAAAAATCATAAAAAGATCATTAATGTTTGAGACAACAATATTTTTACTGAAAACATGGAGCCCGAGGATTCGAACCTGGATTTAACCATTATAACAACACAATCATGGTATAACACAGTATAACACAATAAGTTCCTTAAAAAAGGCCCGATCACTTTTCTATCACTATGGTATAAAATGGATATCAGTTCTGAAGTGCATTCGAGAAGCTGCTCTGAACTCAATTAAACTGCATGAATCATTCATGTTTTATGTGCTGCAAATTTTATGTGGTACAATCAAAGCACCCTTTATTAAACTCCAAGGCAATAGTATGCAGGATTTGCATGCTTAATGATCATAGATCTAGAATGACATGTGCTACAACGTCAAACCCATGAATGCCAATTTTTGATTCCTGCCAATTTTTTATTCCAACATCTGCCCCAAAGCAAGCTATGTATTTTGTGTCCCAAAACAAACTATGTTTTCCTTAATGATACGTATGTAGCTTATGAGACCTGCACACAATGGAGCTACATCTAAATCTGTATAAGATTTTGGGAGAGGAAAACAAAAGTCAGAATTTGCTACTGTATGCATAACCTCCATCAAGTTGATAACCTAAAAAAATAAAATTATGGTTGTTCTAGCTTTGTCACTCTGTTCTTTGTGTTGTTCAAGAGAAGACAAAGAAATTCTGGAAGGAGCCAAAGGACACGGAACAAATAAAATGTGGATGTTGAGAAGAGGTGCTCTTGCAATGGCCAATTCAAGCAGATGACATTGTAAGCTTTCTGGAGAATGCAAACGAAATCCAAGCAACACCTTTGTGCTTCTATTATCTAAGAAGTATCTAGGGAATCTACTTTACAAAGCAACATGAAGAATGTGAATCTAAAAGGTGAAGACCCTTGAATAGGCATGCCATCCTGGTAGCAGCTTAAGCGACTATATCATCATGATGGACTTCAATTTAAAACGCAGTAACTACAAAAAGAGGATGCAATAGATATATAGATATATTTATTAAATTGAGTATACAGTATGTTACTAAACATGCATTATAAAATCAGTTAACCTCGATATTCAAAATTCATTTTATTGTTGTCTGAAGAAAGCCAGAAACCAAGTAACACACTTGAGGAAAAAAAACATTACAAAACCTGGTTTTTCTATGTAAATAAATGATAAAAACCATTTAAAATAATACCTACAATTCCTACACTAAAATCCATTTCGCCTGCACCAAAGGGAGACATCTTGGAACTGTGCAAACTGATAAAGCAACATCCACAAAGCAATAAGGCAACACCCACACTCCAGTCGGTTTTGAATCACACGAACAGGAAGCTTAACCCCAGCTGCTGCTGCAGCACCTGCTACCTGAAAATAAACATAAGTCTTCTGCTCAAGAAAGAGTCGTCAATAGACAACCCTAGTTGCTAAAAAGTTGACTCAAAATAGAAGATTTGGGAAGATCTAGATGCCAGCATATAGATTCAAACCTGTTCATATCTTGAGAAAACCCTGTTAATAGCAATATCTTTAGTTCCGGCCCCTAATTTTTTGTTGACATCCATGCCACTTGTTCAATACATGCATTGTTAAGCAAAATCTCAAACCAACTATAGCATGGCAAACCACCTCATAGTTCAAAGCTTCAGTCACTATATCTGTGATTCTAGAAGCCTGCTATCTACTTAAAAGAGCATTTTTGGGGAGTCATGCAACATACCTAGCTTATCATAGCTGCAAAGTCCACTCTATTATCTGCCATTTATACCTAAACTATTATGACAGAGCTACCTATTTCATAATATATTCTATTGAATCAAAAGCCTGGAATAATTGGTGTATCATAAGTTCATATAGCAGCAATTACATAGAAGCCAAGCATCTACAAAGTACAGCAAGAATATCAGTACTATTATGCCTTCAAAACCTTAAGCAAAGTCTTTCTAAGAGAATTTGCATATCAATATGTATTTCTACGCTATTCTATCTACATTGATCATCAAAATAAAAATCTTACCAACCAAATCTATAACTTGTTACCAAGAAACATTTTGTTAACAACACACAAATCACAGAGCTAGACCTGTATTATCCTGATATACATTACCCCACTTGCCTCCATTGTAATGGACATCCCTGAAATATGATTGCCGGAAGAACCTCCAAAGCTTTTTCGGATGCTATGCCATAAAAAATAGGTGCTGGATCAATCGTCTTCTTTCATAGTAATTAGAGCAGGAAAAGAAATACCAATTAAGCTCAGAGCAGGGTAAATCCTGTTAGAACTCAAAATCTTGATAATGTTAAAGCCCCTGCTCAGTCTTGCCGGAGCTGCCATAGCTGCAAACGTACCCTAGAATAAGCTAAAAAAACCCCCTAAGAAATGACAATAGAATGCCCGAACAGGCTTGCCATGGCCGCCATGGCTGGAGCTGTGGCATAGAGTTGTGATAGCTGAACCATGAAGCTTTCTGTGAGAAGAGTCGATGTGCTGAAGAAAAAAAAGCACTAAAAAATGGAATTTGTTGGGACCGTTCGATCTAGTCTGGTCGTTCATGGCCGTTAGATCTAGGGCAAGATGCAACACACATTATAATATAGGATCAGAACTTTACTATAAAGCTTCAAAGCAACAAGATAATGTTAAGTAACAAAATAATGCAATAAAAAGTAATTGTGACAAGATAACATCGATTTGAATATCAAATCATATAGAGAATAAATTATTCAAAATACATTTTCTTTATGTTTGACAAGTGCCAACATAAGAAAAGAATAAAAAAATTACTCCTCCTTCTTGGTTACACACCAAGAAATAGACTATCCAAAGCTCTCATAACATCCTTATTTAAGTTGTCGATTTTTTTGAATTGAGGATGCATCTCAATAATTGGAGCAACTTTATCACATGCTTCAAGCTTCATAAGCAAAGGGACAATGTCTTTAAAAAGATAATCGTCAGTCTCATATTCTTCTGGACGATAAAACTTGACAAATATGCTATTGCTTGTATTCATATAGCATTTATAAGGGTTGCAATCTAATAAAATGGTATTGCCTTCATGGTACTTTCCTCCAAATTGTTGGTACACAGACTCCAATTTTTTTAGAAATATTGGCTTCCCTTCAGTAACATCACTTGGTAGATCTTCTACACACATACAATCATGTTGTGACCAAGTGAATTTAAATTTATGAACATATTGTTTCAACCCAATATCCTTAAATGTGCTTATGACCCTCCTAAATGTTGCTGTAGACCAAACGGCCACATCAAACCTTTCAAAGCAAAAGACAATAAACTCTTGTATGCGTGGCCTAGGGTAAATATGCTTCATATCAGAGACAATAGACTTCTATGATGTCCTGATGGAATAAGCTCTTTTCTTAGGTATTACTGATGCCAAAACACCAAGAACATCTAGAATAAGCAATTTTCGTGGCTTCTCTGTCCTATTGTTCAACGAGCATGTTAATTGCATGTCCACTTCAGGCTGATTAGATAATACATCTTCTGCTGCTTCATTTAAGACCACAACACGTATATCTTCTGTTGGCATTTCATTTTCCCGTATTTCTTGCCTTGTTGTCTGCCTCTCGTTACCATTAGCATATAAATCATCAGGTCTGATAAAATTTAAACATGAAGAACACATTAAAGGAACGTAAAAAAGGAACTTTTTTTATCATGATTAAAGACAAATGCTAGATATTACGAACAATTGTTTGAAAGTACATCAGGTGAAGAGGACAACCTACTGGCTATATGCTCCGCAGAATTTTCTTGACATGATGCTCCTAGAAGTTCCGCGTTAACTTCATTTTGATTTGTATCACTGATCGTTTGTTCATCCTCATCATCACCTTGTGCAGCTGCAAGATGCTCAGATTGATTATCAGAATGATTTCCTTCAGCATCGTTATGGCCATCTGAGATCTCTTGTACTTTATTCATAACAATCCTAGCAAAGTATTCTACAGAATCAAAATATTTCTGACAAAACTCTTCCATAAAAGTGGATTTGACAATAGATACCACTTTTCTTCCAAGACACAATGCACCTTGTCCAAATGTCCCATGCATGTACCACTCGCAGACCATAGAATTTTCTTCAATACAAAATGAGCTAATTAGGTACTTGACAACCCTAGATCTAATATGCTTCTTCAAAACTGTCCCCTCTCCAAGGCACACTTTATCCAAAGTTGGATTCTCTTCCATGAAACTCACGTCCTTCCAATCTAACAAATTATCTTGAACCCTCATAAGCAGTTGTTGAAACTTGTAGCTATGAGGCCAACAACTAATAGCAGGTGCCTCACCCTTACTAATCATTACTGTAACTACGACACTAAAAGGAGTTGTAGAAGGCACTTGTTCTCAAGACTGTTCAGAATGCTCATAAACACTATATATCACCTTTTTTTCGCCCACAATGCTTTCAGCACTTCGAATGACATTTGCAGACTGAATCCCCATTCTAACAAATATAACCACGGTATATTTATCAAGTATAGTCATATGCCTGCAAGTCCTCCAGAATTGTTCCAAATCATGGTCATCAAATAGAATCATATCTTCTTCCATCAAATTCAACACAAACAAGCTAATTGGGGCCTTTGGCAAAGAATCTCCACAATAACCCTTACTACCTATGATGATCAAGTAGCTACTCTCATCAAACTTAACTACTGGAAATCCTAAACGTTCCTTCAAAAACATTTTTCACCAGTGTGATCACGGCGGATCGTAGTCTTGACATTCCTTCTTGTTGCTGTGTCTAAGTATTGTGCACTCCATAATATGAGTTTCTTCATATCCTCTTCACTATCACATTTTTGTTTAAAGAACTCATAGTCACCTCTATGCACAGATATATCAGTGCAAAATTTCACAATGCCATCTTCCATGGCCCTTGCTTGCTTTATTTGTTTTGAATACTCTTTCGACACGGGATACCCGACTTGCGGGGATACCGGCGCTACTCAATCTTCAATGATTGCCGAAAAGCGAAGGGGCATGGGGGTTACTGCTACTATCGAATGGCCTTAGCGCGTCCGGTTTCCTTGTTCAAGACGGGACAAGCACATGGGGTACTTGTGGAGTGCGTGTGCAAAGCCGCGATGATGAGACCCTCTTTGTGGCGACATGCTACTTTCCACATCACGAGAAAGCAACTTCTATCACACCCACTCCCAGGATGTGGATGGTGGACCCCTATGTCGATCTATATGATGACATACAACAAAGATAATGCTTAGGCGGTGTCATACTCCTTGGAGACTTCAATGCGGCGCACAGGGGGTAGAACAACCCATGAGATTTGATCCCTTGGTGATGATATATTGCGGCTGCGTCCTGCTTGAAGCAGCGGCAACCCCGGACATCGATGACAATCGAGGTCACACACTATGGTAGACAATTGCTTTTGCTCTGTGGTATCTTTGACACGGTAATCTGCAATGGGCTACGGTGGTGATCCACCCTTAAGAGCACTTGTAGGCAGGGGAAAACCGAGGGGGAGGATCTAGTGTGGTGGACTATGTCTTTGGTGCGGCGAGGATATGCGTAATAAATCAAGCACTTCAGTGGGAACAACTAATAGGGATGAAGATCGCTTCGAGACCACTTACCACTTTACTTGAAGTTGGCTTGGCGGGTTGTGCGAACCCCACGTGCCGCGGCTCCTCACATGCCTCATTTGCGATTGGATTATGAACATCGCGGGGCTTATGCCCGGATGCTTATAGATGACCCGGCAGAAATTTTGCAATATCCTACACTAGAGCAACAGATGTACCCGGCCGATGTGCTAGGAGCTAGCTGCGGAGATGCTTTGGGATAAGCCCCGATGGACCTCGTGAACACAACCTTCCCGCGAAATCAATGGTTTGATGCAGAGTGCAAGGAACACAAACGCTGGCTCCGCCAAGTCCTGAGACCACGACGCCCACATGCGGTCAAGACCGATGCAGCGTCTTCCTTAAAGCTAAGAAAGCCGGGTACATTGTAAAGACATCAAAGGGAAATGTTTTATCTCCGAGCGTCACCCGGGACCTTCCGGCAAAGGGTTCTTAGAAAGCGATTACAGCCCAGGGGAACATCACTCCGGCGATGGAGGCAATAACGGAGGCTATCGACCCTCGGGGTGCACATGCGGCGTACCCCAAGTAAGAAGGCCGGTGCTGGAAATCAAGATTCAGGCGTGGAACAAGGCTTACTGGCGTCTTGCCAATGGAAAAGCCCCGGACCTGGATGGCATGCGAGCGAGAATTGCTTAAGTGGGCGGGGCCGTTCAACAAGGCATTACAGGAAGGCTTCCCGTCACGGTGGACCAATAGCGAGTTGTTCCCATCTATAAAAGGCGGTGACCTTGCCCAGCCAATTACGAACAATCATGGTCAATTGGTGTTTGCAAAATTGCTTCTTTGGGATTCTCGAGCAGCGGTTGGCCGGTATTTTAGGGCGGCGGCCCAGAATCACGGGCCCCTCACCCGGGCGGGATTGACCGGACACTCAACCATAGACCACATCTTCACATTGCGCGAGCTGGTTGAAGCGGCGAGAAACCGCCCGTCGGGATCTATATTGTTGCCGTGGATTTTGCAAAGGCATTTGACAGCGTGCCTCGGGGAAAAACTATGGGCAAGATTGCGGCGGTAAGGGGTTCGGTAGATTTGCGGAATGCGATTACGGGCTTTATGAAAGATGCAAGATTGGGGTTGCAGCCGACAAACCAACCATTTGATAGTAGTATCGGGGTTCGCCGGGGATGCCCTCTCTCCCCAACATTGTTTGGGCTTTACATTGATCAATTGGGCTGGCTGGCGATAATGGGGCGACGGGCTCACCTTCTCTACCGGATCATCAAGCGGTTAATATATGCTGATGATGTGGACCTCTAACTTACACACCGGCCGGACATGCAGCGACATCTCGATGCCCTGGACACATTTTGTCAAGCGCCCGATATCTTGGCGTCAACTTGGCCAAGACTAAGGTGGTTTTCATATCATCTTCCACGTGCAGGGGGATCCCCTCCTTCCGTTTCCGAGGGGCGAGAATGTGGAAGTAGCATCCACATACAAATATTTGGGAGTGGGTTTTAAGTCTACTATGCTTTGGGACACATCCATCTGACTACGAGTTACGGGCTGGAAAGCACTATATGCAATGCAAAACAATAGTCATAGGCGGAGTTGTATGATTGGACCCATCAGTCACACAATTCAAAGTCTTAGTGGAACTGTCCTTTTATCTGGGGTGGAAGTATGGGGCCCGGTAGTATCCCTAAGCTACTTGGAATGACTTGGAGCAAAGCGAGAAAGCCTTCTTGGTATACGAGCACTAGGGGTGAAGTCCACCGGTCCCATATCAAATTCTCTTTGCAGAAATGAGATTCTTGCCTCTTGGAAGGCGGCCCTTGATCGCCACATTGTCTATTTTCGGGAAGGTGGTCAACATGGACGATGCTCATCTCCCAAAACTAGCTTTTATCATGGCAATGGGACCAACGCCTCAAGAGCTTCTTTGGAGGAAAAGAGAGCTCAATGGATGGCTAGATGGAATGTGCGAGCACAGGTGCATACATGTGCAAAGCAAGGTGATCGCCATAGCTTGAGGCAATATCTTGGACGCTTGCTTCATCAAAGAAGCTTTGGGATGCCGACACCTTTGAAACAGTCAAGACAAGACACACTACCGGAACGCCACATAAATCCCACATTGGAGCGAGGCCCACAATGCTGCACCGCACACCCACTTGCCCATGAAAAGACGCGGACTCATTGCCTCCATACGCGCGGGGCATCATCTTCCGGTGAGGACGGCGGATGGATTGGTGAGCCACGTGGGGCGGAGCTCGTCAATCTTTGCCAAATGGGGAGTCATTGAGGATGAATCATACCCTTCAAAGTTGCCCGGCATATGATCAAATCCGGGACGCGGTATCTTTGGTTAGTCGGGGCTGGCCCACCGCTACATGTGACATTGAGCCGCGGCATCCGTGCGGATGCTAGGATCATACCTTCGAGGAGGTCATGGACATGCGAGATCAGCTATGTCCTCGGCACGACTTGACATGTACATACACATTTATTTCATGATGATGTACTTGCATGCGGTTGGCGGCATTCTTATTATCGCCCGGTTTTCCCTCGAAAACCCTTCAAGGGGGGTTTTTAACTGGGGACGGTAATAAGTTTGTTGCGCTCCTTCGGGTCCCATAGGCCGATTGGTCTCAGTGGACGATAAAAAAACTATTCTATTCTATTTTATTCTATTTCACATCTTTCTTTTCCAAGCTTGTATTACCCACCATGGCTTTACTAGACTTACCGGACTTACATTTTTAAGCAATGCCAGCCACTTAGAATTTTAGATTGGATGTCTAATATATCTTTTACCTCAAGCCCCTGAAACTGCCGCATATAAGTATTCACAAAAATATCAGGAGCTAGATTTGCAGGGGGCTTTCCACTTTTATCAGGAAGTTTCAAATCCTTCCATGCTTCCCATATCTTTTTCCAATTATCCCAAACTTCGTCAGGAGACATTATGAGATCATAATATTCGGTCATTCTTGGAGTTGCATTTGATGATGCATCAGACTTGTTTGGCTTCTCTATGATTGTATACTTGCAGAAGTCTTCAAATCTCTAATGATGTTAAAATAAATCACTAGTCAAATATAAAACCATCGATATCACCATATGAATTTATAGCTTTGATCTGCACGTAAAATACCTGCCAAACTGTGTCCTTGGAGCTGCATGTCACTGGTCTAGGTGGCCTGCCCAGTGCTATCCATTGAGCTCATGCATGAGCAACTTGGTCGGTGTAAGGACTGTAATATTAAAGAGTAAAGAATCAGTAATATATATATAGATAAATGCATGCTGGTCTCCAAATTCAAGATTACGCACATTCGTCTAGAAGCACCTGACTACATAATCATATTGATAGTGTGCAAGGAGAATAAGGTAGATTATCACTTTCAGACATATGTCTGAAAGACGTTTATATATGTACAAGCAATACAAACTTCCAGACGCTTGTCTGAAAGTATATTGTAACTTTTGCGAGAATTAACAATCTCCAAGATGCTTATTACTTACAGACTGATGTCTGAAATACTATGATAATGGTAATCCATCTCATTCATAGTCCACACATACATCCAAATGTAATATAGACACCCTTTAAATTTACACTATCATTAAATTGTACGAGAAAGATATTCTTATCACTTACAAACAAATGTCTGTAAGATGTCCAATAGATGCCTAAACCTTTTATGGTACAAGCAAAATAATAATTACTAGAAGCTTGAGTGAAACTAAATTGTAGCAAGAAGTAACAATCTTTGAATTGCTTTACTACTCCAAACTGATGCCTCAAAAACTATGATAAAGTTAATACATCTCATTTACAGACATTCGTCTGCAAGTAACAAGGAATGACACATCTCAAAAAATATACAATGTTTACACACAAACAAATGCCTCAAACACTATCATTCGTACATCTCACTTACAGACATTCGTCTGCAAGTATGGCACACCTCAAAAAATATACAAAGAACAAATGCAATACCACTTTTAACTATTTTTCTATAATAGATGTTACTTTCAGACACATGTCAGAAAGTCTATCATTAAGCTATAACATCAATAGTATTTAAATGTGATCACTATATTTAATATGGAAGAGAACATACCTTTCATACTTGAAAAGCTCATTGATACTATTTTGCGCATGACTTATCATTGATAGTTGAATGTCAGGAGTGTTGCCATGTAGAACTCGACACATTCGTGTTTTATACAATGCAGAAAGCTCTGGAGGTAAAGTACTGTTAGATAAAATCTCTTGAGCTGCTCGAACTGAGTGTTGCCCCTCAATTACATAAAATTTTATATTTGAAGCTTTCAAATCCTGTACTTCTTTCCAGCTAAATGGCTCCCCTGTTCGAACATCAAATGGAAGGACATCTGCAGGAGAGGGATTTCGGCAAGGTAACCTCAACATACTATTATAGATATTTTTCATGTGTCCCTCATTATACACTCTGTGATTGTATAACACTGCCTTACCAGTACATAAAACTAATCTGTTAACATGAATATTAAGGGTATGCTGTAAGCCCAAAGGATAATAACGTTGAAAACTTTCCATTCGCTTTGTACTTTCTTGTACAATTTTAATTTGCTCTTCAGGACTAAACTGGTATGTAGATTTTCCTTCCCCTTCCTTATCCTCATCAATACAAGCTTCCTTCATGATGTCTACATCAACCTCAATCCTTGAATTTGCATTTCCACCTCCCTGTTTAAGCACTTCTCTTGGAGGTTCAATCAAAGGATTGAATTTTGCACTTTTCAATACCGAAGACGTATAACTACCTTTATTGAATAAATGTTCCCTCACACTCGAAATGCTCTTCCCAAGATCATTTGAGGACAAAACGCCTGCTAATGCTTTTGCTTTAGATTCCTCAATATTCCATCCAAGTGATATGCATGTCATTCCACCACCCTTTGATTTCTTCTCCATGGAATCAAAATTATAGTTTTTAAGAAATAAAGGATTCGTTTGCATAGCTTTCCTTAATCTGCAATCCTCAACACTTAGGACAATGCTGTCATCCGTGGGACATAATACAGAAATAACCACTCCTGATCTTTTGAATTTTTCCATCTTGAGTCCTTAAAAAAAAACCCAAATCCACATTTTTGCCAGATTTGCAGACCTCCACGTACCATTTTGATTGAGACGGAATATCTAATGCTTCAATACCTGTAACCTCAACTTGGAACAAAGGGCTCTTACTATGATATAGTCTGATTTCTGTGAGCCTATCAATTATGAAAAAATAAACTAGTAAGTAATCTACAAAAACAATGCTACAAACTAGAGAAAAAAAAGAGAAGAAGCATCACTAACTCTTTGTTGTCCGAGGTCTCTTATGCGGTCGAACTTCAATATCTGCAAGAGGTCTCTCATGTGGTCGAACATCGACGTTTGGCACACCAATACACAATGGAGCAACATCCAACGCAATTAATTGCGCACTTGATGCATCCGTCTCTTCGATGGTAGCTAATGCTAGGGCGCTGCAATATTCAAAAACGATTGATTAATTAATCAGTTCAAGAACTTGTTTTTCAAGTCAATTGATATCATAATCATTAAAAAAGATTTACAAATTTGAATTTTAAACTTTGAATTGCCCGCTCATTTTATCAAGAGATATCAATCTTGGTGTGATCTTCTTGTTATAGTTTTTTATTTTGGGAGGAAGACGAGCATTGCCTTTAGCCGGAGGAGCATTAGCGCCTATTTCACTACGCATGAATCATGGGCGATTTTGATGGCGATCATCGAAACGATGCAGTGATGACTGATTTTCATTCGGCTCACAAAGATAGAGGTACGTATTCACATATTTAATTAGTCAATGATGCATTTAAAACGAAATAAAGCTAATTGTTTCTAATATAACGAGATGAGATTCCGAAGTCTGCAAAAATGAACAAGATTAGAGATGAAGCACATAAGAATACTTTTAAAGGTAAGCAAAGGATTATAGTTTGTGATTTGCATAAAGCATTGAAGCAGTTTTACAACATCTAATCATAAATAATTTTTGTTGGTATGCAATAGAAGTGAGTATTCTCTTAGATGGAAAAAATGTTGGAGCTGGTATTTTACTACCAATGAGTGAATCAATCCATTGCCAAACGATGGAGCCTGGATGGGTAAAGATTGCAGTAACAAAAGCCTTTATGCCAGACATTTTTCTTCTCAAGAACACTCCTGATGCAAACACTTTGGATCAAGCTATTGGTTCTATCATTCAATGGCCAGAAAAGGGAATCCGCAACTGCTCTGAGGTAGGTTTCTTTTATATTTTTCTTTCCTGTATATCTACTTACTTAAATTGGGGTGTGTCCTCCTTTTTCCGGCCGCCGGTGGACATCGAAATCCGGCCAAAAAGCGAAATTTTGTGATCAGAAATTTAAAATCCGGCAAAAAGAAATAAAGTCCGGAAATTATGCACGCTTTGTTCCCCTTCTTTCCCATTTTCTTTTCTTTCCTTTTTTTTTGTCCTAATCTAACGGACCACACATAATGGATGCCTCCGCCTTCATTCATTTTCCCCACCCATCAAAAACCCTTCGAAGAGTCCAAGCAAACCGTCCTCGAGTGAGCGGATTAAAGTGATTGATTGAGGTAAACATATTTTTCATCCATTCTTACTGTTCTTCCCAAAGGCGTTGATCTCTTAGCGATTTTGAAGCTCTTTTATTTTCTCTTTAATATGTTCTTTGATGTTTTGCGGGATGGATTTCTTTTCCATGACTTAGGTTTTTGGTTTGGGGTTTACGATTGGAGAAGGCATTTTTGCAGATTGTAGCAAAGAATCATACGAAATTTTTGAATGTTTGAGGGGGGGATTTCTCGGGCGATGGATCCGGCATTGAAGATGGCTATTTGGGTTCAATGCCGCCGGGAACAATAAGAGGGATTGGAATTTGGAGCTTGAAGCCGTTGCAGCTGTTCAAGGTGTTTGTTTGAAACTTGGAGACGTGCATTTCTACATTAGGGCAAGAAACATCAGGCTTATCGCTATCTGGATTCCAGTTTGTGCTTTTCCTTGATTGAATGTAGAAAATGAGCGCCATAACCTAGCCCCGATTTTCTCGGTGAGAAGGTACGTGAGCGGTTTGTATCATTTAGGGATTGTGACTTTCGTTTTCCTCGGGAGCTCTTGGATTATAGTTTACCTTTCAAATTTATTACTCAATCTGGCCCCATAGCCCGGCCCCGATTTTCCTGTATGTCGGCAGCTTGTATCATTTTAGGGCTTTTGATTTTCGTTCTCGGGAGCTCGCCTTATAGCGATGGAATGTTAGGTTCAATATGGTGATGGAGTTGCGAGATATGGCTCGTAACTTGCGTAAATCGAGCAAAACAATAGCATATGCAAGAATCAGAATAAAGATGCGGTAGACCTTTCTATAGCCGATCTTTCTTATGTTTCTTCCCCGCATCTAAGAGCATTTGGATTTTTTTTGCTTGGTTTTTATTGCTCCAATTAATCTAGCATCTGCGGTGGGATATGGATCTGACCGCTCCTATATTGTGGAAAATTTTCATAATAAACTCTGTCCCATTTTATCACGTGCACCATGCTTCACGTTTCTCTCTTTATGCGAGAAGATATACCGCTTTTAATAATCAAAGCGGAAAGCTTGAGCATATTATTAAGGTAGCACATCTTCCCCTATTTGTTTATGGTTTGGCTACTATATTGGATTTCGTGCAGGGGAATGTCTTTGCTTATCATTTGCTCTTCCTCATGGTGCCTTTCCTACGTGTACCTCTACTCTTTCATTCTCAATTTTCAAAAGGCTAATCCACATACATGTACAAATGAGGATGAACTACATTTTAAGCATGTAGAAATGAGAATGTGTTTCTTTCTTACAAAATGGGTGCCATGTTGGAGACTTGGTTATCGGATATTTTTCTACATTAAAGGAGTAAATCCTAGCTTGGCAAAGTTTAGAGAAGTTGCAATAATGAGAAGGAAGATAAAATTTTTGCGAGAACATGGGCTATATTTGCGTAAACATTCCATTTACAATTCACTATATAGAAGCTAGATGATGAAGTTGAATTAGCATGTTAGAATGTGTTGGCTCTACTATTAAGTTACATGCTATTTTTGTAAATCATATTACCTATCTTTGCCTAGGAAAAAGCGTTGATGAGCCTCATGATATCATGGATACTAACTCCATTATAGCTAAACCGAATGTCAAACCGTCATTTTGCAAATTTGGAGAATAAACGTTGGCAGGAAAGGCCTTCATCATAGAAGCACCTTCAAAGAACTGTACAAATAGAGAAAAATCTTTAGGCTAGAAGAGATTAGTTAGGTTGAAGTGTTCCATAGGTTTTCTCTACCATAAAACATTTTTGGTTGGTTTATGTTTTGCAATAAAGATTACAAACCCTACCATAAAAGGCTTTTCCATTGGTTTATGTTTTGCAATAAGGATCAAACCCGTACAAGAGAATTCAGGTATTGCCAAAAGAATTAAAGGACATTTTGCCCTTAGTATTACTACTGGTCAAATTCAATAGAATTAGGACATTACAAAGCTACGGATTCCACTGCTATGGATTCCACTATCACAATAAATTGTTGTATAGTGTTTTTATTCCCATTATCTTTCTCGATGTTCTTTCAATCATTAATTGTACAAGTGGATAGTCATAATTTAGTGATAGGAATGCATAATCCACTAAAACAAGCATAAGAAAATCAAATAAATTGCATATACACAACCAAAATTATCCACTAGAACAAGAATAATCTATTGTAAATGCACTGCTGCACAATTGTAAATCTTCATATAATTCATTGGCATGTTATTAATTGCATCAATAATTGTCTCCATAAAACCTGTCGACTTTTTGAATAAAAGCGGGAGCAATGTGAAGTCCCCTACTTGCCTAATATGTCCATTTCCCTTCCTTGCCTACTATGTTCCATTATTAGCTTGCTAGGTATTAATGGCCGATGGAAGAACATTGTGCATTTTGTTTCAAACAAGATTCACATGTTATAAAACATTTCATATTAATAATTGAAAGGTGATGGATTCCAATTAGTTAGGCCTTTGTTATCATGCAAGTCGAGCTAAAGAACATCTTCAGCATCTTGATAACACGTTGGTTTATAGGCTTAAGCTTATTGAGCCTATGCTATAAGTCCAAACAAAAACCTCAAATTATGTCTAATCTTAGACTCCAATAAAAGCCTCTCATTTATAAAGCTTATTATGGAAAGTGTCATTTGGTCAAATTTTTAGGATATCAAGCATGTTGATGTGTTTAAATGCTTCTAAGTGTGCAGACATCAAGTTGTGGCACTATAACAACATCCAACATCACATATGATTTATGAGAAGAGTAACACGCCTACATTAAAGAAAGGTAAAAATGCAGAAACTCCCACATTACCACGACAATGTTGGATACACGTTTACTACATGAACACGTTAACATTAGCCCGGCAACGCCGGGCACACGTTTACTAGTACCTCTTAAAAGGTTGATTGGAGTCACAGTCTATCCAACGGTGAGATTTGGTGATTCAATCCAAGGGCTAAAAAGTCATGTCAAGAAAAAAAAAAGGGAGTCACGTAAGAAAAAAAACATACAGGGAAGGCTAAACCCTGAGGACATCCGATTTCACAAGAAAAGAGGGCGGATTTAACCACAGCCAATGACGGCGATCTGCGACTATGCCAGGCTTCTTAAGATAACGGTAATAAGCTAGGCTATGGTGGGCTTCTTGAGGATTTTTCCTTCTCTACTTCCTTTGCAGGTACCTCAGCTCAGGCTTCCTTTGCAGGAATAAAGCATTGTATGCCTTATTTTGGCGAATAATAATAGGTCATGTGTGTGCAATGGAAGAAAGATCCGGCAACGATGATGGCAACGTGAAGCAGTCTGTCTCGTCAATTTTTAGGCATGCCCACAAGCTTCTGTACCAACGCATGAGAATCAGAGTAGAAGATAGCCGCATTTTTGTTGGTAGGTTTCATTTCCTTGACAAGCAGGGTAACATAATCCTGCATGATACCGTGGAACACAGAACTCACAGATCTGTATCATCTCCGGAGCACACTGAACAACGCAGCCTTGGGTTGGCTCTCATTCTGGCGCACTTCCGAATATTCTGTGTGGATTGCAGTTTGGCTTGCTTTCTATTCAAAGAATGATTAGTGCAAACAGAGGATGGAGCCGTTTAGGCTGATCAATTGGTGGCTTAAACAACATATGCAGATCTCATTCCAACAATCTTCCTACTCCTGGTGAGTGTATTGGATTATTTCCATTGCCCTGTTATGGAAGCAAAGCTGTTTTTGGACAAAGCTGCTATCAGAAGGGAAAGGTGCAAATTTGTATGTTTGTTACTGGACAAGAAAAATGGGCTCTGTATCTAGACTTCTGCATTAAGCACTCTGTAACTGTGTCAAATATTCATCTATATCATCCAAAATTGGAAGTCTTGGGAGTCTGGTAAGATAGCAAATCATTTCTTCTATGCTTGATTAAAGATCGATTTCATGATATGAGTTGGTCGCTAATCCTCATTCTTGGCATTTTTAAAGCTCAGCAATCTATCAGAACGACTAGGGATGGTTTAATATTGGCAATCTTTGTTACAAGCTCTATCCACAAGGCAGCCGGACTTCCTGCTATTTTAAGATAAGCATATCTTATTTTTTTATCTTGCCGTTCATCTTAGCCTCAGAAGCCAATGACTTCTTAATTTTCTCTGACAAACCCACAGAAAAGATCGATTTGTGGATTCACGGTCTGGTTTTTAATATTAATTACCTCAGAGGCCGATGGGTGCTCAATTTCTGTATCAAGTGCATAGAAAAGGCCGATTCTTTGGATGTCTTGCAGCTTTATCATTGATTTGCAAACGCCATAGCTGTGGCAAGTCTAGCCTTATCTAGCTCACTGTTTGTTTTTTCTTTTATTTCTTGATAGATTAAGTTTATGAGTCATCTCCTTCTAGAAACATACAGCTCCGTGGCATGTTTATGGAAAGTTTAGAAAAGGGTATTCTGATACAGTCGATGGATTTGCTAATAGAATCTTCTAATGGGATTAGGAAATAGCCCACAGAGAGATTGCTTGAGCTCTATCATGAAGAGGTGATGATTTTGATCAGAATGATTGCATAGCCACAACTGTAATGCCTTTTGCCAAGCTATCATTTCGATGCAGAAATATTGTTAATTAAAACATAAGGCCAGCACTTGGCCTGACTTCCCTGCCTAAGGACCAAGCATGCCACTATAATGTTTTGAACTTTATTTTCTATGCAGTCCATTTTGCCAAACTCAGGCACACAAGCATGTATCCAGTGAAATCTGCATTATAGTAGTTACAATTCATGATTGTGGCAGAGCCAAATGATTCGCTTTTGCAATGTCATGAAGCCAACTAGGTAAAGGTCATTATCTGCAGAAGAGCTGAATAAACCAAGGGCTGAATATACCTTGCTCGAAACAGGAGTAAGGGCGGTATTTACAGGAGAAAGGAAATATCATAGCAGGCTGGATAAGAGCATTTCGAAAAGGGAGATTTTTACGAAGATAATAACTGGAGATCCTTCTTGCAGTGGGAGCGAGCCTACTCAACTTTGTTTGATGCATTGGATTCAAAAAATTGAGCTTTAGATGTTCTTATGCATTTGAATAATAGTTGAAATGACAGTTGAAAATGATGGTTTCGAGTTATAACGAGCTATCTTTTTATTGTTGAAGCTCATTATCATACATAAACTTTGGTTGTAGTAAGCAGCGGTGATTTTAAATTCTCATGCAAATGTGATAGATTATGTGTACATATGAACTGGTTTATGTGGATTAATAAAACAGTAACAGCTTTGCCTTGAATAGGGTATAATAAATAATGCATGTCCTTTCCTTTTTGGAAACAACAGCTAGATAGTGCAGTATAAAAAGACTATCTTGCTGCTGAAATGTACATGCTTCTAAAGTGGAAATCAAATAATTATTTGGTCATGAATAGGCTGGCTAGAGCAAAATGATGGCATGCATATTTCTCTCCTTCAGGTCCACCACTTTCATCCTTTATGCTTTGGTGCTCACTATCGAATGGTAGACTTAGATAATGACTTCTACCTTTCATTGGACATCAAAGATGGGATTTTGTAAGCAATTCCTAAATTGAAAACTAATATCTGATTGTGCTCTATTTGCGGTTACCACATGCAGAGGTGCAAGAAGCAATTTTTGTTGTTGGGGGGAAAACGAGAACAAGTATGACACAGATAGTGATGTATGGGGGGAAGGGAGATTTTTCCGCTAGGGGACCCCTTGGGGATTGGATCGGGGGAGCCGGGCGGACGGAGCGCAGTCCCCCGCCTAATCGCTGGAAGGGGACCGATTTGCTTCCCCACAACATGGAAGATGGGGAGCTGTTTTTTTTACGATTCTTGTTCTTGATTGCACCGGGCTTGATCTTGATCTTCACCGGCCGAGCCGAATGGCAGCCCCTCTTTCCATTCGGAGTGTAGGGGATCGCCACATGGCAGCACCAGGTTGATTCCGGCGACCCATCTTCCATGTTGTATACATGTAAGACATGGATGGTTTCAAACTTCTGGAGTGAGAAAAAAGTTCCACATGAAACATAAGAGCAATTGTCCATTGTTGTCATCAAATTGTAGCAAAAAAAAAAAAAAAAAAAAACAAATGAAGTGAAGAGCAAATGTTGTGAAAATGAATACTCCTAATGCTCAAAGGATGAGAATTAAGTTGAAATGCATGTTTAATTACATAGTTTTGTAACCATAAGTGCCACGCTACATTTCAATAATGGTACACATCTTTTCTTTCTTTTAGCCTATCATTTTCAAGCTCTTAATGTATGCCCAGCAACGTTGGGCACCTTTACTAGTAAAGGATAAAAAAAATAGTCCTTGTCAGTAGAAGAGAACAGTGCCATCTTTAAAAACAAAGTATGCATTATATTACATTACAAGTGTCTCTTAGACGTAGCTTAAATTCTTATCTATCAAGATGCAATAGAATTGCTCTTGCTGCCTAAGCAAGCAGAATCTATTGACATGCATTAGAATTTGTCTTGAGATCGGCTTACAGCTTTCAGACAAACGTCTGTAAGAGCATCAATAGGAATGCAACAAAATCTAGAGCATAAATGTTTATAATGTTTAGAGGAACTTACAGACAAATGTCTGCAACCAACATCTATTGAAAAGGCCATAAAATTTCTCTAGGATTGAGCTTACAGACAAATGTCAGTAAGTAGCATCTATTAGAAAAGCCATAAATTTCACTTGCATGTGAGGATATACTAGTAGCAAAATAGAGAGCCTCTCTAGTTTGATCTTACAAGACAAGCATGATGCAATGATATAATGTGCAATGGACTCTCACACCTATGATTCGTCATTGTACATCTGCTCTTCTCTAGGATGTTCAAACCTCTGGTTCTCCAAACTATAAGCTTACAGACATTTGTCTGGAAGCAGTCATCCTATTGTACATCTTGGAAGTCATTCTATTGTACATCTTGGCATCTACACTCTTATATAAGCTTACAGACGTTTGTCTGTAAGCACTCATCCCATTGTGCATCTTCTGATATAATGTGCAGTGGACTTTCACACCTATTGTCATTGTACATATGCTCTTCTCTCTTAAATATAAGTTTATAGACATTTGTCTGGAAGTGGAAATGTCTAAGCAGTCATTCTCTTGTACATCTTGGCATCTACACTCTTATATAAGCTTACAGACGTTTGTCTGTAAGCAGTCATCCCATTGTGCATCTTCATCCACATCTGCTCCTTTGCATATAGTCCTCGGCATACAATGCTTGGTTCCTGATCTTCTTGCACCTGTCACTGTAAGTCCTGATCTACTCCATTGTCGCAGGCCACAGCGGGCCCCAAATACTCTGATCTAGAACCGGAGAGAGAACAAGTAGTTCTCTATTATTTGCAGCATCTTTTAAATGGAAGGTAGAAATGCAGGACCTGATCGACTCTTCCTCCTCAATGCTCAAAGTGATACAAGCATGGACCTGTCACTGTAAGCCCTGATAGCTATTTGCCTCGGAGGTTATGTCTCCCATGCACTTGAGTCCTCAGGAGCATTCCCAGATAAAATCACAGCTGCAGCATTGTCAGTTTCAAAGCCAGCAACAGAGTTGCTCCATCCATTCCCCTTATGCAGCGTGAAAGAGGCACTCAAGATTCAATGTACATATCAAAACCAGCCTGAGAACAAACATGGGCAGCAGTGCAGCCATTGCATGTTGCTGAAAAGGACAGCAAAAATGTCATGCCATTGAATATGACAGCTCAAGACTTGCATGATGAGACGACTTTCCAAAAAATAGTGAAGTAGCAGAAGATGCTAACAAATTTCTCAATGAAGATTTAAAAACAATGGAAGTTATTGGATGTACACAACACCAGCATCTAGGTTCAAAGTCTGCATGTGAAACCAGGATATATTCCAATGTCAAACTTGAATCAGAAAATGACTATGACAGAATAGCAGGAATGGAAACGTTGTGAAGATGATGCAGATAAGCATAGTATTCAGAGTGGCTAACAGAGCAGCTAATAGGTAGAGAAGTAGCACAAATGAAAAGGATCAGAAAGATATCAAGAAGCTCTCAGAAATCAAAGAAGAATCAGGAGTAAAAAAACAAAAGTATGTCGTATTATCTAAAGCCAGGCGCGTCGGCTCAAATCCGAGATGCACAGAGAAATGTGCGTGCTTCTTTAGGCACTAGCATAGGAAAGAAAATGGCTGCCGGAATTGAAGCAGGTTGTGGCCCAAAAAAGTAGAGGCCCTGCACGTCTGCAGAGAAGCAAAATTAAAGGCTATGCATGAAGAAGTTCTTGAAAGAAGGAAATCAGAGTCACCATGCCAATCATGAGCAAACGAAGCAGATCTCCTATATTAAACATCTGCAAACATGGATTAAGATAAAACATGCACAGGAAGACCAATAAGGCGAACACTGAACTGCTTGCATTAGGTAAATGGAGTACATGCTGATGCATATATTAGCAAGCCCGAAATCAAGGGGCACCGCTATATCCATCCTTCACCTCAAGAGCTCAGAATAGAACTCCCTCAGTTTTAGCCCTAACGTAAGGCACGTCAAATATAACAATTACAGAATTATGTTTTGTCATGTTTAGTCACAATTGTTGACAATTTGATAATGTCAACACTCCCCCTCAAAATATACCATTCTCGTAATTCTTTGTTTATATCCGGACCGGGACTTGTGTCACTTAACTTGAATGCGAACCCGACTACTTAACTGAACTGAACTATTTAGTGGACTTCAACAAAAAAAACTCAACATGAATGGAAAGAATACCCCATAATTCAGACCTGCACCATGCCTAACTCAAGGACACATTCCTGAAATCTTTTCTTTGCCAATGGTTTGGTAAAGATGTCTGCAGTCATGTGTTTAGTCCCCAAGTGCTGGATCATGATCTGATTTTCTGCAACCTTTTCCCTTGTAAAGTGAAATTGTACCTCAATGTGTTTGGCTTTGGTGAAATTGGTAGGGTTTTTGGCTAGAGATACTGCAGCACTGTTGTCATTGTAGATAACTGTAGGTTTGACTTGCATGTTGCCAAGTTCTTTTACTAGTCTCCTCAGCCAAATATACTCCTTGGATGCACTGCAAAGGGCCATGTACTCAAATTCACAGGGTTGAAGCCTGCGGTAGCCCCCGATTTTTCTGCCGCGCACCATGATACTACTCCCCTTGCGTGAAGGAAACGTAATCCGTCCTGGACTTTCTGTCAGTGAGATCTCCTGCATAGTCTGCATCTGCAAATCCCTGAATGATCAGTTTGGAGGTAGGGGTCTTGTGGTAGCAGATGCCCATGGTGGAGGTGGCATGTAAATATCGGAGAAGGCGTTTGAGAGCAAGCCAATGTTAGGAGGGGTTTTCAAGGTAGGTATTGGCTCGAAAGTGATAGTGGCTTGAGCAATATCAGGACGTGTGCATACCATGAAGTGCATAAGCGAGCCAACAATGCTTCTGTACTTGAGTCCGCCAAGATCAGTGGAGTCATGAGGTTTGGTAGGCATGCTGGTTGAGTGGATGGCAGGGGTGAAGACACCTTTGCTGGCTTGCATGTGGCAGGCATTTAGGAGGTTTTGGATGGACTTGGTCTGATGGATGGTGATGGTGTGCAGCATAGTATCATAGCAGACTTGGATTCCAAGGAAATAATGCAATGGGCCTAAGTCAGTCATGTGGAAACGTTTGGTGAGGGCTGCTTTTGTGTCTTGCATCAGAGTAGGACTGTCATTGCCAAGTATAAGGTCATCTACATATAAGACAATAATAATGATGCAATCATGGTACCTTTTGACGTAGATGTTCCAGTCTGCCTGGCTCCTTGTAAAATCTTGAGAAGTGAAGAACTCATTTATGGTGGAGTACCATTGGCGTGGGGATTGTTTGAGGCCATAGAGAGCCTTCTTCAACCTGTAGACTTTGTGGGCAGCTTCTGATGAGATGAACCCGGGGGCTTGTCTCATATATACTTCTTCATCCAGCTTCCCATGTAGGAAAGCCGTTTTTACATCCATTTATTCCAATTGGAGTGCAAGTGCCAACACCGTTCGGACTGATGTGAGTCTGGCCACTGGTGCAAACGTCTCAGTGTAATCAATACCAGGGACCTGAGAGTACCCTTTTGCAACTAACCGAGCTTTAAACTTGCTCACTTCATTGTGCTCATTGTATTTGATCTTATACAGCCATTTACAGTTTACCACTTTTCTGTTCTTGGGCAGATCTGCAAGTACCCATGTGTCATTATCAATCAAGGATTGATATTCTTCTTGCATGGCAGTCAACCATTTGTTCATGTTGGGGCTTTGCATGGCCGTGGCATAATGTATGGGCTCGTCAGGGACGAGAGTAGCATTGAAGGCAATGAACCCTGAGTTTTTATGCCTTTTGGAGTCAAGATACTCCTTCATCCGGGCGGTGGGTACGCTTTTACCTACCGTTGGACCTTCTAGGGGAAACAGATTCAAGACATCTGTTTCAATGTCACTCTCTTCAGGTTCAGAGGGAAGATCCATCTCATATGTATGGACATCTTCAGGTATGGTTGCCCTTTCGTCATCCGAGTCTTCATCAGTGTCACTTTCAGATTCAATGGTCAAGTTCACAAACTTGCACCCCTTGCCTTTTCCAAAATCAAAATTCATCTCATCAAACGTAACACTCCTTCGAATGATGATTTTCTTTGTGGACGGGATGTATAGTCTGTACCCTTTAGTGTCATCAGGGATGGCTTTGTTGGTTAGCTTGTCCTTCTTGACATGGGCAAAAGCATTGCATCCAAAGACTTTTACCTCATTGATATGCGGTTTTAGGCCACCTCGGGTTCGTGTACAAACATTAGGGGCGTACTTTGGTGGGAACCCTGTTCAGCAGAAAACATGCCGTATGGACAGCTTTCCCCCAAAATGATGGGTCAATTCCATTTCCAAAGAGCATTGCTCTTGCACATTCCAAGAGGGTTCTGTTTTTTCGCTCTACAACACCATTTTGTTGATGTTCATGTGAAACAGATTTCTCATGATGAATGCCATGTTCTTGGGTGAAAGCAAGGAACTTCTTATTTATAAATTCTCCCCCTTGGTCAGTTCTGATCTGTTTGATTTTGAGATCACTCTGGTTTTCTACCAATTTTTTCCATACGATAAACTTGTCAAAAACTTCAGACTTGTATTTCAAAAAATGCACCCACATCTTTCTACTATAGTCATCAACAATTAGAAGGAAATACCTGGATCCCCCAATTGATGTGATCTTGGCTCTTCCCCAAACATCCATGTGGACCAGCTCTAGACATTTTGATGCCCTGTGTGCCTTGCATTTTGGGAATTTCCTTCTGTGTATCTTGCCAAGCATGCACCCCTCACATAGTTTTCCAGGAAATGTATTGGTGGCAGTCCAACCAATAACTTCTGTTTCGACATCTCCTTCAGAAGGGGAAAATTTGGGTGTCCCAACCTTTCATGCCATAACTGGATTTGATCAGAGGTGGTGGCTGTGAGCGCAGCAGTTTTTGACCAGCTTAGCTTGTAAAGGTTTCCATCCCTGTCTCCTTTACCCAACAGATTTTTATCCTTATCTTTGATAAAACATTTTCCTCCCCCAAAATACACATGCATCCAGCATCATCAAGCTTTGAGATAGAGAGCAAATTCGCCTCCAGTTCAGGAACATGCAGGGTTTGTTTGAGTTGAACTCCTCCAGTAGGCAGATCCAGACAAATAGTGCCTTTTCCAACAATATCTAGCCTTCCTTTTCCTATTTTTACTGATCTCTTGCTTACTTCTCGATACTCTTGAAAAAGGCCCTTGTTAGCGGATCCATATGATCCGTTGCTCACGAATCCGGTACCAAACTCCTTGTGGTAGTATCAGGTGCAATAAAAGCATTTTGCATGATGGCTTAACTTCAAACTTCTCGATGCTCCATTCTTGTATCCATAGCCCAATGATCCTTAGCCCTTCTTTGCAAATTTTCCACACGAGAGCCATCAATGCATACATTATGAACATCAGTTCTTTCAAATTCTGAGACATTTGGCTGCCAACAACATCCCCTCTTTCTTTTACACAAACAAATGCTTTGCCTCGGATACAAATGAATCATCGCTTTTGATTCATTTTTCATTGCGAGGATCCAGTCGATGGAGATTTTCCTTTTGATGCCTTTAATGTGAAAAAATCTTTTGCCCTTTTCTTGATCTCATCTTTTTTCTCCTCCTTTCTCTTCCTCCCGTGCAGTTCGGGACAATCTCTGGCCAAGTGCCCTATTTTATTGCAATTAAAGCACAACCTGGTTTCTTCTTTGCCACTGACCAAAGCCTGTATTTCCCTTGACGAGCTTTTCTTCACACCTCTTTGATTCCTTTCTTCAAGAAGAAGTTGTTGGCATGCCCTCCAACTCTACTTGCTCAACTGATCCTATAATATTTTTGACATTATTATAGGAACTTGGCAATCCTACACTACAAGAGGATCGCATCGATCCGAGATATCGGGTCGCCATTCTAGAACGGGACGAGCATGCATGTCATGCATGCATGCGGGAGGCGATGCCCATTTTGGTTGGGAGTTCGCTATTTCAGCGCTTTTTCGCATCCACGTCTCATCGGCTTCCTCTTCTCTCAGCATGCCTTATTCTCTTTGAATTGTTTCGTGCGGGGAGGGGCTTCTTCTGCCTGGTTTAGCCAATTTGGCGTCTCTTTCATGTTATCCTTTACCGGGCCTTTGGCCTCGCCCCTTGACCGTCGCCCTCGATCCTAGTTTGTAAGGAAGTTCTCCGGTTCCCGGCGGTTTGTTGGTTCTTGCGAGTCCCATTCTAGAATCGCATCGATCCGAGACATCGGATCGCCATTCTAAATGGGGACGAGCATGCATGTCATGCATGCATGCGGAGGCGATGCCCGCTTTGGTTGGGAGTTCGCTATTTCAGCGTTTTCTGCATCACGTCTCATCTACGCTTCCTCTTCTCTCAAAGCCAGACCTTATTCTCTTTGAACCCACCCTCCCCCCTTCTTTGTTTATTATATTTTGTACAAGTTACATTTTATCATGTTTTCCACCGATGGGTGATGTTTTTTCCACCTACCGGGTGATGCTATTCTCCTGGTATGTTTTCTCGCTTGTTGTGTTGGTAATGTGCGGATACTGGGTTGGCGAGGCGGCATCTGCTTCGACTTCTCCATGCGGGGTTTTTGGGAGCGATTCTATGCCTTACGTCGTTTAAGCCCCTTGTCAGGGCTTATCACTAGGGTTTTTCCTCGAAAACCCAAAAGGGCGGGTTTTTAATCCCGGTGATAAGCTTTCGGCAGTACATCACCACTCCTCTATTAGCATTGTATTTTTTTTTGGGTCCAAATGATATAATTGGATTTTCCCTTTATTTTTTTGGGTAGTTCGCGATGTGTGCGCTACCCATCGGCCCACCATTGTAGAAAATCTCGGCCGAGATGAATGAGAAGCCTATGGGCGGTTTGTTGGTTTCTTGGCGAGTCCATTCTAGAATGAGGGTTTACGTCGGAAAAATCGTCGGGTAAATTGAATGGTTATGTCGTTAATATATCGACGATTTCGGCGTTTAAATTCTCGACGATATATCGCCGTCAAAACGCCGTGAACAAATCGCGAGAAATTAAACGTCCGGTATCATCGGAAGAATCGTCAAAAAATCGCTCGAATCTTGCGTCGGGTGTAACGCCGTAATTTTCGGGCGGAAAAACGTCGATGATGCGTCGGAAACGTCCGGGAAAAACGCCGATTTTTTTTTTTTAATTAAATCATAACAATTGATCCAAAAGCCCATTTTGAATGAAATTTGTTGCATTGAAAGCTCTTAGGTAAATTTATATTGGCAATTGTACAAAAAAAATCAGGGACATCGAGTGCTTGACGGTCCGGCGGACCTTCATCGTGACGCGGCCGGCACCGTCGCCGTTTTTTCCCTCGCCGCCATTTTTCCCTAACCTCCGGAACGGTTGATCTCGGATCAATTTTGAGGATCGGGCCGATTTTTGTCCAAGTCGGCGATCCCCGGTATGTAGCAATTGGTGGTGCTTTGGAATTTGCAATTGGGCAAATTTTCGAGAACCCGGTTTGTTTGGCGCACGTACCGCTTTTTCTTTGCGAGATGTTTTCCAATGCATGCTAATTGGGAAGGCGCATTCCTTCGGGCCATTTCTAAGAATGGAACAAGATTTTATCCTAAGAATTTCATTGTCAATTTGCATAATCTTGTACGCTAATCGGAGCAATTTAAGCGGTTGTGTGGTCGGCCGGGCCTCCAAAATTGCCGGTGAATATCGCCTTATACCGAGCCTTTTGCAAATGTTCCCGATGTTCCGAACAATCTTTTGGCTATGAATACATTCCGTAAAGCGATGGTTCAATAATCGCCAGTTCTATCAACATTGAATTTGGTTCATTATTGATTTGCTCTTAATTTGCGTAAGCCGAAAGATACGTTTTTCAACATATAATGCGCTACAAAGTCTTGAATCGAGAAGACATTCAAGAACAACACATGGAGGACCAAGTTGAAGCAGGTCATTGCTTTCATTTGCAATAAAATTTATTGCTAATTTTTCAGAAGTTTTATTAATTGCGTATCCGGAAGAGAGGAAGAAGAGGATTTCTTTGTCCATGAAGCCATCCAAGATTATCTTGAGGACATCCAAGATTATGCGAGAGGACATCCAAGATTATCAGAGGACATCCAAGACCAAAGACATGTATGACAAAATTGAAGCAGTGTTATTGGTGTTGTAATCGACTTCCTTTTGGTGCTCAAGTTATGTGCATCACTTTATTTTCATAACATTTGTTATTTGCGGAATCCGAAGCACAAAGAAAATTTGTTAATCTAT
>JAJEKV010000897.1:0-69640 GCA_021234155.1 Isoetes taiwanensis
GTTTGCTTTGAGCTTCCTCAACCAACCATATCATCCTTGCATTTGCTGAATCTTCAAAAAGGGCACTAGTCTTCATGGTCATGAATCAAAGAAGAACAACCGTAAGGAAGCGGCTATGGCGAAAAGAAAAGAGATTCTCGGATTTCGATCTTCAAGAAAATTTGGTTTCTCGCCCTCGAAGGGGCTAAATAAAGACCTGAAGCTTCCATTCTATACCTTCCCTCGATATTTCAATTTCTATATGCACAGTGTCTATGCAAAATCATAATTTGTGCCCGGACCATATCAACGCTTTTATAAATTTTTATTATGACTACATTGATCTCCCTTTCTACAACATAGGTACGAGAGAGAGTTGTCTCATTTCAAAGATGACCCACAGTTTAATAAAGTTGATTTGTTCAATGAAGTTGTCTGAAAGATTATCCATGTGCTGAGGTTCTTTACAGTATTAGCGAGACCTCTCATGGATTATGGAATTGTCAGCATGTTTAGAAAGAACAATTAACAAACCTAGATGAAAGACTTTCTTATTTTCGGATATGCCTTATTTACTTGTGCTAATTGTTGAACTCTGTGATGTCCATAACATCCTACATTGTGTAATGGAATTGATGGCAGTTCCTCCCCTTTTTTTCAAGCCCCTCATAATCGTAATTTTACGCTTTACATCTTATTATTCTCAATATATTCTGGTTTGAAAAGTGCCATCGCTGATAGCCTATTACAATTGGCACAAAGCACGCTAGGGATCTTCTAACCTTTTAATAAATTTGCCACAACCATATTCACTGCCAGAAAGTCCCACCGACCCAAAAGAACTAGTAGACATTGTTAAAGCGGAGCTTGGGATGCAAGATATCTTCTTCAGCAAACAAACTTCAAAGATCAAATCTAAAGCAGTTATTATAGCAACAGGTACAATATTTCGATCTTTATTTGCAGTTGCCATTATAGGTTTTATATTAAAAAAGGCTCATTATCTTCCAGGGAGGCTATGTTTGAATCGGTTCAAGTTCTATTTAGTCGTTGTAAGAGTAAATTGAGGAGCATGAATCTGCTGGTCATTACAAAGGCAGAAATTTGAGAAACCCTGCATAAATCCAAAGAAGAAATTGGAGTTGAACAAGAAAAACGATCTTTTCAATACAGATAGTTTTTTTTTCTTGCATGTTGTTTGAGGAGGCCGATCATGGGCGTAGATTAGATATTGGTGTTGTTTTTGGGGACCTTTGTCCGTTTACAGCACAAATTTGTCACCTCATGGGCTTGTCGAGAGTCCCTCTTCGCCAAAGTTTAGTTCTCAAAAATTTGCATGGATGAACTATTCCAATTGGTGTGGAAGCTTCCTTTTTCATGTAAGTCCTTGTCTCCCTGATCTCGAAGTTCATCTTGTTTCCCGGGCAGATTCTTTCAGCTTTCGCACTTCATTATTGAGACTACATGAATTTACCTTGTGCTATTGAGCAAGTAAACAAATGCGTAATGTAAAGAGCTCTTGTAGGCTTGAACTCGGGAGTTGTTGTTTGGTAGATATAATGCATCTTGTAATCCATATCTATATTTTTATGATATTGCATAGACACTTCGCGTTTTTGCCATTTTAAAGCCAACTGCTTCATTTCCTATTTTTATCCGATATTCCCTTGCATTATTTGGAGCTATTGTTGCACTAATGCAATAAAGAGATCTAGTTGTTGTTTATTACCCTCGGCAAGTATCTCCACGATTTTTGGCAACTATGATTTTCTAATTCTTCTCCCGCTTGTTGTGGGTTTTGATGGGGACCATCTCGACCAATGGTAAGATATGGCTATTGCCCAGCTTGACGCTTCTTATTGATCTTCAAACATATGTCCGGATAAGATAAGAGGCATTAGGCTTAATTCCGGGTAATTTGCCTTTGTATTAATAAATATCATTTTCATGTGCGGTTTCAATCCGAGCATATAGATATGGCTGATGCAATTAGTATTGACTGCAGAAGGTTCATCAATTTTTACGTTGGGAATTTATACCCATAATAGTAACTCATAGTTGGATGGCATACTAGTCATGAGGTCCGGTGGGAAAGGGTTAGCTACTTAATGCATTGGTATATTTCCCTTCTGAATTTGCTTTCTTATTGTCCTATTCGTGAAATGAAAGAAGGCCATATGACATTTCGAAGTCATGACAGACTTCCATATCCTTGAGATAAACTACGGAGCCCAACATTCTCTGTTGTTGTTTCAGATGCATTGCTTGCAATCAAAAGCAAATTGAGGGCAACAAATTCTAATCTATCAACATGCAAGGGAGAAGATTCTTGTTTGGACAGGGAAGTTGTCAGCTGTATATGAAACCCAGTAACCAAATTGTAAGGCCTAAAAACTGCAAGGGAGCTAACGTTCCTCACTAACTCATCAATTTTGTAGAAATTTAACAGGCGAAGGTTTGAGTGGACAAGTACCAATAGCATTAGGAGATTTGTTAAACCTTGAAATTCTATATTTATCTAGCAACAACATGAGTATGCCTATACCCGGAAGCTTCGCCAATTTATGTGTTTTACAAGCTTTATAAGTTCTGATAATTGGGTAGATTCGATTGTGTCTTGGTTTGATGCTGGTGTTGGTTTACAATTTTGTTTCCTCTCAAGCAACCCATTGACAGGCTCTTTCCCAGATTCTATTTTGGAAATACAAAGTCTCACTGACTTGTAAGCATCTGATGAATGGTTTATCATGCTGTCATTCTTTTGCAATTGACAGGAGTGCTACCAACGGCTATCGGGAATGTTGAGAAGCTTTATTTTTTGTATGTCAATGTCAAACTGCAAATTTTCTTTATTATAATACTAAGTATATCTCAGAGCCCTTCCTGTTGTAGAAGAAGAATGATGTTGTTTGTACCTGAGTATTCAACAGGTTTACTGGGATTCTATCTACGCTCCTCCTTTCTTAATTTTTTTAACAATTTCTTGATAGAGCTTGCCACCCAGCGGATTATGTATTTATGGAAATTAAAGAAATGTTCAAGTTTGCCAATGGCAAAAATATGATATTTCAGAAATTAAAGAAGTGGTCGGTGGAGAGCCATTTGATTATTCCCTACACTTTTTTTAGATTTAACTTCATTGCTTTTTTTGGATTTAATTTCATTGGCTGAAATTTAGCACGGATCCAAAAGGAAATAAGAATTGCGTACTTGCGAAGGTTCTTATGCTTTACAATGAAACTTCAGAGATATATAAATGCAGATTGTAGACAATAATGAAAGGCTTAGGTTAGGAAGTCAGTTCCGCAGGAACTATTAGAAAATACTCTAGTTTGATTTATGGCAAATTTGTTGGAACTTGAAACCACTTTTAAGTTGCATCCTTGTAGAACATTGGTCCTAAACTATTCCACAATTGGTGTAGAATGTACAGGTACTGAAGGGAGGATTTTGATGCAAATATTTTATTTCTTTGCCCTTCTTGTAAATGTGTGCTATGGTCCATATTGCCTGCATTAAATCTCAAGATTTTACTTTGTCAAAAGTCTTATATGCTCCATTCAAGCTTCCATACTTCACATAGTTATCAACAAGTGCATTTTGTACAATGACATGTGATTGATATCCAGCCTCAACAATTTGTTTGTGGAGTTGCGCATCGTGTAGCATATGCCTTGATCGCAGATGTGTAGGGGCAAAATTACACACATAAAATACAAGAAAACAAAAACGAAATACCATGTATTAGGTAAAGCAAAAACATATCTCTCCCCTTCTTATACGACATGAAAATCACCATGATTACAAGGGTGTGACATTCAATCAATTCCTTCACAAACTTAGATAAAGGAATGATCTGTAGGGACCCAAAAAAAAAAAAAAAAAAAAAAAAAAAAGAAAAAAAAGAAAAAACTCTCAAATGTCTCTTCCTGTATAATATACATGTCTAATGTCAGAAGCTCCAACCTTCCTGAGCATTTATATCTTCTGACTTTATCTGTACATGTAAAACAACAATAGTGTATAAAATAACCTTAAGGCAACATTGAACAAGACGTAAAAAACAGTGTACTGGTCTCCCAGTAGTTTTTTTTAGCACACCAGCCTTGCCAGGCCTACACCCTTTCCTAGAATTTTTGTGGCTAACATAACTTGGGGCTTGTTACACGAGAGGCTCAAATAATGTAACATTGTGGTAAAGAAGCATTTTAGGTTTATGCCACACGTAAGACTTGTCAAAAAAGAAAAAGGGCAATTTACGTTGCTAAAATAAAGACGCCCTATAATATACGTCATGCCCTATAATATATGTCACGCCTTTAAAAGAAAGGGAAAAAAACAGTTCTATACAGTTCGCACCTGCTTTGAGTCTTTCTATGACAAGGCTATTCGGACATCATCGCCATATCCAAGAACATTGCTCGGCCTTTAAAAAAGAAAAAAGAAAAAAAAAACAGTTCTACATTAAAGTCAGATATAATACTTAAAAGCAGATATGGTTACTCAAGAGTATCTTGATGATGTTTTAGCTTTGAGATCAATTTTTGCTTTTGTACTGTGCCAAAAATATGCTTCTGCCAAGTGACTGACTGAAACCACCTTCACAAATTGATGCAAGATACCTGATTCTCCAAGCCTGTATAAGACACTCTACCTACCTTATTTCCTCATTCTAGTCACATATAACAGCGATTGTGAATTAAGCTTGACATAACAGATTATGAATTCATAGAATATATGTTATATGCCATAGTAGAGCCTAAGTTTATGAAGCATAACATACATTATCCGAAAAAGTAGAAGAATACTCTTTAGAAATAAGGCTTGCTCTTTCCATCATTGTCTGTTATAATGCTTCCAATGCATGCTACACAGGAGAGCAGAAGATAGCTGGAGGAAATGATAGCTGTGGCATGAACAATAAACGTGCATATTATGCAGTAATAAATTTGTAGTCCAGAAGGGAAAGGCTTAAAGATGAATTGTTTTTCAAACCTACCTAGTCAATATAACAACCCTTAAGTATTTACAGTGCATTGGCTTGCAATGATAAGTTCCATATAATACAACCTATTACAATAAGTAATGATTACCCATTAGAAACTTTGGTAAAACAATTTAATCAATTCTAAGACAACCAAAAACTTGGGAAGTCGAGGGGAAAAAAGTCTTAGACAATCTTTCATAAATAAGACTTTCTAAAAACCTCAACAACTTGAAGGAAAAAAATCTAACCAATTCTAGATATTTGCTAAAAAGAATACCTTGCCAAAACCTTCTGGTGTGCCTTTTGCTAGTTGTATTTTGCTTATGCTTATTTTTTAGGGCACCCCGTGTAGCATTCCTCTGTTCAGGAAATTTTGCAGTTTAAGCGTAATCCACTGTTTAAAATAAGAACTTAACACTAATTTTTGCTCGATCACTGGGAAGTCGCAAAATTTTATAACACCCTGTATTAATTTCTGCTGGATCACTTGGGAGTCACAAAATTTCATATTTTGGGAGGTACGTAGGAAGGATTCAAAGCTGTGGATCTTCTACGAGGCTCTGATTTGCCATTTACGAAGCTCTAATTTGCCATTTATATAGGATAGGAAGTCTAATTTGTAGTATAGAAAAGCTCTGCACTGTTTATAGAATCTACTTACTTAAATTGTGTTTGGGGGGTGTGTCCTCTTTTTTCCGGCCGCCGGTGGACATCAAAATCCGGCCAAAAAGCGAAATTTTGTCATCAGAAAATCAAAATCCGGCATGTGAAATTTTTTAGGGCAAGGGGTTTAGGTTAAAGGCAATTTTGGTCAAGGCTCCACATCGCTTTTTTTTTAAAGAGCACTTTAAGTGACCGGCTAATTAGTCGGATTCCTCGCCCTCCATCATTTCGACCGGTGCATGGCATGGCATTGCTTTTATTTAGGGTTCATTGTTACCGCCCGGATACCGGGGCTAAAGCTAAAGTTCAATTTTTGGCATTCCCCTCCACTTCAATGATTGGATTTTAGTAGGAATATCTTAGAAGATCAAGTTCTCATCAAGTGTAGCTTCAAGTTCAAGGTAAAATTTTAAGCAATTTTCTTAGGATTAGATCTTTGATAGTATCCGGTATATGAGCCCTATGAACTTGGAGCTTTTGATGTTTTGGGCGTCATTTTTGGGACGCCTCGATTTTGGGAAGCTTTGGGAGCACAACGGAGACCTCTGAGCTGGCCTTTAGAACGAATGATTTTGAGTCGGTGGTAATTTTTAGCTCCTCTTTTCTTTTTGATCCGATCAATGTAAGAGCTCAGTGACACTTGGCCTTTTTGTTGAATCCGGCGGGAGGCGGCAGATCATTTTGCAAAGTCATGTACTACAAACCACACCAATGCATTTATTTAGGGTTCCGTGACGACACAAGCAAAGCAAGGTTTTCTTAGTTACATTTTCTTGGCAGCGGTGGCAAGCATAGATGCAAGCAAAGGTTGGCAGCGAGGGCGGCCCGAGTTCGGATTTTTCGGCAAGCCAATGGATTTGCAACCCGGTAAGGGTCTCTTTCAATCTTTGCGAGAATTTGATTGTTCCTTTAAATAAACGCGTGCCGTCATATTTTCTTGCTTCCTTTCATATTTTCTTCTTAAAAACGCGTGTTCCTTCATAGTAAGCGCTTAAACCCGGCCAGCTCAAAAAATCTTTGGCGGGTTAGTCGTAACGACTCGACCTTGACTCCGACCAACCGTCCGGCAAATATATTTTATATACAATCTCTTCAAAGTTGCTTTGCTTATTTTGGAATTTCTCACAAGTCATAGCAGATTCGTGTTTTCTTGCTTACCAAGCATCTTGCTTAAAAATAATCAATATTGCACATCGCATTTGGACGAAAGCAACAACAATATTTCTTAGATTCGGGGGTTTTGGAGTTAATTCATATTTTGATGCTTCTTGATAGCTTTAAGTGAAGCTAATTTCAGGCGATTGTTTGTAACTTCTTTCTCTCTGTAGATTTTATGCTTATTCATAAATGTGTATTATGGTGGCTCTTACATGAGGTTTTTCTTTGAAGGTGCGACTTTTGGGCAAAAGCGGTAGCTTTTGTCCCGTGCATAAACCCGACCGAGCGAGACATGTTCCGGTTGTTGAAGATCACAAGCCATTGAACAATGCATCCCATTCTAACAAGATATTTGTCAAGGTAACTTTTCATGATCATTTTTCGTTTTAGCTTTTAAATGTCATTCGGATAATATTCCTTGCTCTTTCATTCCTTGGTGATGGCTACTATTAAAACTCTCAAATCTTCAGGTAAGTGTTTTAGAGGTATTTTATGCATTTTCGTTTGTGCATTTATTTTCGGGCCATCGTGGATACTTGCAAAGCGATAAGAAAGGATGTGGGCTGCGGTGGAAGGAAGGACATTGCTTGCTTCAACTTGTCTCTAATATTATTTGTTATCTGAGATCTTGGAATTTCGGGTGGTGGCTACAACAACTCCTACATTAGGTACCAGTAAAGAGATGGCTACAACAACTCCTCGATAAACCTACTCAAAAAAGAACATTGAGTTTTTATGTAAGTAATCCCTAGGCGTTTCTCTTAATTTGTTTGTGCTCTTCTTTATTGTGTCAAGTCTTCAGCCATAAAGCTGTGGTCCCGGTCGACACTAAGGTGGCGTGCAAAACGGTTTAGTCAATTCAATGGCCCCGTTTTTAAATTACCTTTTATTACATGTACTTCTATTGTGGCCTTTGGATCATTCGGGGAATGAGTTGTACCCACACTGTCATTGTGTTTGTAAAGAATGATATTTTATGAATATAGTTTACAAAGCCTTATATTTCCAATCGCATTGTTTTGTTGTTAAAGAAAGCTCCAACACCGGTTTTGTAAGAGCTTCGCGATATTATGAGCACGATGATTCTTGGTTTCGTTGCGGTGGTTCAATGTACAAAATGCCCGACCTCGGTGCCGCTCCATAGCGAGCAATTGGAAAAAAGCATAACGGAGAAAAGATACAAGTTATTTGCATTACTTGTCACGCAAGCGGTTTCCATCCTTTGCTTTCATGAACCTTGGGTTATACCATTCTTGATAAAGTATATCTTAAATCATGGGCCTAACATAATTATGCACCTTTGAATTTAACCCGTAACCTAATAGTGCAAACCATGCCCTTGCCTCTTGCATGAATTATGTAGTGTGTAAGATATCAAAACATCAAGACAAGTTAGTTCCATTGTTAGATGCATCTCGATTTTGATGCCAACATATTGACAATTGCTATCTACTGACGCGCATCAAAGGTTTAAAACCTTTAAAATTTGCAAAATACTGCAAATACGTTAATAAACTTGAAAATATTTAATGCATAGTATGAACCTTCAAATCTTTGTATATTTTGGCGATAATTATTTTACAAGCGTTTTTCATTGTGGCAATTTAATCTCAAAAGTTATTACATATACATATTATACATATATGTTATTTATCATTTTTTTTTTAATATATGACCCTATAAGAGAATGTTTTAAAGCTAGACGCCTTCTTTTTCTTTGGATTAATATTCCAAACATGTGTAATATGCGCATCATTGGACACATATTGCGCTCATGATAATACATATGTAGCTTAGGAAGCATATTTGACCAAAGAGATACCCTCAAATTTTATCTCTATTTCACAATATAATTTTGGTTTGAGAGGGATAGGTGGAGAATATCTACAAGGTTTTAAGTTTCGTGTATGCATGTTTTTCTTATTTCTCTATCATATCATACTTATTAACTACACACCTTAACATCCTAAAGATGAATAACTTGCGTAGGCGTACTAGAATAATATGTATCTGAAGCCCTCCCGGTGTTATTTTTTGGGTCGTACGCTCTGGGTCATGGTATCATTGGGAACAAAAATAGGTAATGGTATCATTGGGAACAAAATACCACTCTAATGTGCATGGGGTAGAACAATGCAACCTTTATCGGATAGCAAATGACAACGTGCATTTGCAAATTGGCATTTTTAGGGCAAGAGAAGTCATATGTGTTGGACTATGTAATGGTAGTGCATTTTAGGGTCTACTAGTAAGCGTGTGCTTGGCGTTGTAAAACTAATGTCCTAGTACATGTTTTGCATTTTTGCCTTTAATGTCCATATTATATGCAATTTTTTTATCAATAGCACATTTTGATATTCGCTAAGAATGAACATTATTTGCTTTTGTGATTATTTTGTTATTGAAATTGTCTAATGACAATATCATCAATATAACAACTTTGCACTTATGGATTTTTAGTAGAAAAACAATGCTTCATATAAGGAATGTGGGGGGGTTAAATCTAACTCTAAAGGCGAAAATCTAGAAAAATAAGATCAAAACTTATGCTCAAAATGTCACCCTTAGAAGTAGTTAAGTACATCAACTCTACATCAAGTAGACGTGATGACTCTTGTCACCCTTTAGGCATTTGGTGGCGTGGTGATCAAAGACATACCATGGGATCAAAATACGCACCATCTACATGGATGAAGAAGTAAATAAATAAGGCGAAAAAAAATAAATAGAAGAAAGCGTAAAAGCTCATTATAATGAAGTCATATCTGCCTCCTCATGATTAAACAATTTATAGACCTAAAATGCACTACCATTACATAGTCCAACACATATGACTTCTCTTGCCCCTAAAATGCCAATTTGCAAATGCAGTGTCATTTTGCTATCGATAAAGGTTGCATTGTTCTACCCCATGCACATTAGATTGGTATTTTTGTTCCCAATGATACCATTACCTATTTTGTTCCCAATGATACCATGACCAGAGCGCATGGCTAAAATAAAGACTGGAGGGCTTAGCATACATATTATTCTAGTACGCTCTCTACGCAAGTTATTCATCTTTAGGATGTTAAGGTGTGTAGTTAATAAGTATGATATGATAGAGAAATAAGAAAAACATGCATAATGAAACTTAAAACCTTGTAGATATTCTCCACCTATCCCTCTCAAACCAAAATTATATTGTGAAATAGAGATAAAATTTGAGGGTATCTCTTTTGGTCAAATATGCTTCCCTAAGCTACATATGTATTATCATGAGCGCAATATGTGTCCAATGATGCAGACACATGTTTGGAATATTAATCCAGCAAAAAGAAGGCAGTCTAGCTTTAAAACATTCTCTTATAGGGTCATATATTAAAAAAAAAATGATAAATAACATATATGTATAATATGTATATGTAATAACTTTTGAGATTAAATTGCCACAATGAAAAAACATAAAATAATTATGCCAAAATATACAAAGATTTGAAGGTTCATACTATGCATTAAATATTTTCAAGTTTATTAACGTATTTGCGTATTTTGCAAATTTTAAAGGTTTTAAACCTTTGATGCGTCTTGATAACAATTGTCAATATGTTGGCATCAAAATCGGAGATGCATCTAACAATGGAACTAACTTGTCTTGATGTTTTGATATCTTACACACTACATAATTCATGCAGGGCAGGGCATGGTTTGCACTATTAGGTTCTAAAGTTAAATTCAAGGTGCATAATTATGTTAGGCCCATGATTTAAGATATACTTTTATCAACAATGGTATAACCCAAAGGTTCATGAAAGCGGTGATGGAAGCTTATGTAGATTGCGGTTGAAATAACTTGTATCTTTTTCTCCGTTATGCTTTTTCCAATTGCTCTCAGATGGAGCGACTTCACCAAGGTAAGCATTTTGTAAATATTGAACCACCTAAATCTAAAACCAAGAATCATCGGTCTCATAATATCGTGGAAGCTCTTACAAAAGCTGGGTGTTGGGCTTTTCAAGCAACAACAAAACAATGCAGTTGGAAATATAAGGCTTTGTAACCATATTCATAAAATATCATTCTTTAAAACACACGGACAAAAGTGGTACAACTCATTCAGGAATGATCCAAAGGCCACAATAGAAGTACATGTAATAAAAGGTAATTTAGAAACAGTTCATTGAATTGACTAAACCTGTCTTTGCACGGTCTACCTTAGTGTGTAATCGGTGGGACCCACGGTTTTATGGTCAAGACTTGACACAATAAAGAAGAGCACAAACAAATTAAGAGAAACGCCTAGGGATTACTTACATAAAACTCAATGTTCTTTTGGAGTAGGTTTTTTGAGGAGTTGTTGTAGCCATCTCTTTACACGGGTACCTAATGTAGGAGTTGTTGTAGCCACCCACCCGGAATTCCAAGATACGTATAACAAATAATATTAGAGAGTTGAAGCAAACAATGTCCTTCCCCCCGCCGCAAGCCCATCCTTTCTTGCTGCAAGTATCCGATGGCGAGGAAATAAATGCACAAAACGAAATGCATAAAATACCTCTAAAACACTTACCCGAAGATTTGAGAGTTTTAATAGTAGCCATCACCAAAGGAATGAAAGAGCAAGGAATATTATCGAATGACATTTAAAAGCTAAAAAAAAAATGATCATGAAAGTTACCTTGACAAATCATTTAGAATGGGATGCATTGTTCAATGGCGAGATCTTCAACAGTATGTGATTACCCGGATCGGGGGTTTATGCACGGGACAAAAGCTACCGGTTTTTTGCCAAAAGGCGCCACCTTCAAAGAAAACCTCATGTAAGAGCCACCATAATACACATTTATGAATAAGCATAAAATCTACAGAGAAAGAAGTTACAAACAATCAGCTTGAAATTAGCTTCACTTAAAGCTATCAAGAAGCATCAAAATATGAATTAACTCCAAAACCCCGAATCTAAGAAATATTGTTGTTGCATTGTCCAAATGCAGATGCAATATTGATTATTGTTTAAACAAGATGTTTGCAAGCAAGAAAACTAATCTGCTATGACTTGCGTGAGAAATTCCAAAAATAAGCAAAGCAACTTTGAAGAGATTGCATATAAAATATATTTGCAGACGGATTTGCCGGAGTTCTTTGGAGCTATTGCACGACTAACCCTTCGACATTTTTTGAATGGCCGAAGTTTAAGCGTTTACTATGAAGGAACACGTTTTAAGCGGAAGAAGAAAATATGAAAGGAAGCCGAAGAAAATATGGCTGACAACGTTTACTTAAAAGGAACAATCGGTTTAGCAAGATTGAAAGAGACCCTTACCTTTTGCAAATCCATTGGCTTGCCAAAATCCAGAACTCTGCCGTCCTCGCTTTGCCGACCTTTGCTTGCATCTATGCTTGCCACGCCAAGAAAATGTAACTAAGAAAACCTTGCTTGCTTTGCGGCTCGAACCCTAAATAAATCGGCATTGGTGTGGTCAGAGTACATGACTTTGCAAAAATGATTCTCACTCCCGCCGGACTAACAAAAAGGCCAAGTGTCACGAGCTCTTACATTGATCGGATCAAAGAAAAGAGGAGCTAAAAAATTACCTCGCCCAAAATCATTCGTTCTAAAGGCCGACTCAGGGTCTCCGGTTGTGCTCCCAGCTCTTCCCAAAATCGAGGGCGCCCAAAAATGACCTGCTCCAAAACATCAAAAGCTCCAAGTTCATAGGGCTCATATCGGATACTATCAAAGGCCGAATCCCTAAGAAAATTGCTTAAAATTTTACCTTGAACTTGAAGCTACACTTGACGAACTTGATCTTCTAAGATATTCCTACTAAAATCCACCGCTTGAAGTGGAGGGGAATGCCAAAATCACGGAGCTTTAGCCCGGTATCCGGGCGGTAACAATGAACCCTAAATGAAGCAATGCCATGCCATGCAATCGGTCGAAATGATGGAGGGCGGAGGAATCCGACTAATTAGCCAGTCACGAAAAGTGCTCTTTAAAAAAAAAAAAACGTATGTGGAGCCTTGACCAAAATTGCCTTAACCTAAACCCTTGCCCTAAAAATTTCACATGCCGGATTTTTGATTTTTCTCGATGACAAAATTTTCGCTTTTTGGTCGGATTTTGATGTCCACCGTAGGAAAAAAGAGGGACACCCCCAAACACAATTTAAGTAAGTAGATAAATTGTTTCATTGCGGAGGCCGTATATGACTTCATTATAATGAGCTTTTACCGGTTTTCTTCTATTTATTTTTTTTCGTCTTATTTACTTACGAGATAATTCTTGACATGTTCGCCTACAATCCAACGGAAATAATCCTTTGAGGGACAAGTTTTCCAAACCAAAAAGAGCATTACCAACTTATCTACCGCAGGTGAATTCCACATTACATTCAAGTGAGATTACTAAGTATTTACATTACTTATTAGATAATGCATTGGAGGAAACAAAAGTGAGAAGCGGCAACAATTTTAATTGGAAACTGTAGGCCAGAGATGATTCTTGAGATGATTCTTGACGGGTTCGTCTAAAACCGGATCATTTGAGTTTTGTAGGAAACTGTAGGCCAGAGATGATTCTTGAGGACAGGTTCATCTAAAACCAGATCATTTGGGTTTTGTAGGAAACTGTACGCCAGAGATGATTCTTGACAGGTTCGCCTGCAATCCAACGCCTGCAATCCAACGAAAATAATCCTCCGAGGGAAAAGTTTCCCAAACCAAGAAGAGCATTGCCAACTTATTTACCGCAGGTGAATTCCACATTACTTTCAAGTGAGATTACTAAGTATTTAGATTACATTAAGGTGAAACTACTAAGAAAAGTTAACAACTGCTTTCCATGTTTTCCATATTACTTGTTAGATATAGACATGCGTTGGAGGAAACAAAAGTGAAAAGCGGCAACAATTTTAATTGGTATTTCTAGAAACACAAAAAAGTGTTACACGATTGAAAACTTTTTTAGTCAAACAAACTGAAACCCATATCATCATCTGATTCCTCTTCAGGCTCGGCCTTTTTAGGCTCCTCCTCTTTCTCTACAGCAGCTGCTGGAGCAGCACCAGCACTTACAGCAACTGGAGCTGCAGCAACAGCAAACTTGGATGGATCCTGTAGAAAGCAAAGCATAAGAAGAAAGGCTATTGATGCTCACCAAAACCTACTAAGATAATATAACGTTACTCACCTTCAAAAATTCTTTAACCTGATCTGCCTGTGGATATGAATATTCTGTTGCAAGGGCAACTGAAAGAACATTTTTATACGAATTGACGAAGAAATGGGCAGCTGCTGCCAAAGTAGGGTACCCTACTGCCAATGACAATGCAGCCACCATTGAAACACCAGAAGAGAACTTAGCCATCAGATCATCCTCAGTCAAGTCAAGGACTGCAGGATCAAAAACTGAACCATCGTCATATACCATTTGAACTATCAAACCATAAGAAAATGGACGAATGCCAAGCTTTGCAAGCAAAGCTGCCTCAGATGAACCAACTTTATCTCCTTTTTTAATCAGATCCACATTGGACACAATTTCCACAGTTCCCTTATTAATCTTTGTGGGGATGTTAAGAACCTGTATAGAGGAATTAATTAATAACCAACCATTTTGCAGAAAAACGGACACAACCTCTTGGATGCTCTACGATAGTACAAACCTGGAAGAAGGACGTTTGAGAAGGATCAAGCCCAGTGTTTCCAGGAGGTATGGTCACATCAATTGGGGCTACAAGCCCAACACGAGCAGGTGCACCCACCTATAAAACCATATACCAGACCCATTAAAAAAAATTTAAAAACCGAACAATTGCATCTAAACAAAGAATATAATGAAAAATTCCACTAAGCACCATACCTTGTACTTGGCAACTTCTTCTCTGACTTCCTTTAGATCCCCTTTTGTAAAAATAAGTCCCACGTTGCCCTGTAGCAGCATACATGATACACTAAAATGCGGGTTTACGTTAACTTATAACAAACAAGAAATAGAACATACCACGAGAAGAGGCATCAGATTCAAAACAGCTGTATTTCCAGTTTTCTCTGCGTAAACTCGAATGGTTCTTTTCATCATGGTATTCTTCCCCATAAGAACGACAGATTCTGGCCTTAAACCCTTCCTGATTTGCTGCATTTGAGTAGACCCAACATTATCCGCTACACAGATCAAAGCCTTGGAGTACTCCTCCAAAAGCTCACACATCTTCCTGTCATAAGCCTGCTTTTTTTCGGCTTTCGTTCCCTTGAAACCCATTTTGCTTAATACACGAGCAACGAACTGAACAAGAAACGGGGACCAAGCCCAAGGACTCCTCCGGCAAGGCTGTTTAACCCAAAACCCTAACCCTAAACTCTCCAATTTATAGGCTTAGGGCGAAATCAAATTATGGACATTTTTTTTACTTCCAACCTATCTCACCTAGGTTGCCCAAAGTCCAGTGATCGCACCCTTTTTCAGAAGCAACACCGCCTGTATAAACTTTTAGGGGGCACAATGTTGGCAAAATTTTCCACTTCGTCGTAGTCTTGCAAGTTTTTACGCCAGAGAGAGGGTGCAATTTCAAATCAACTAGAGCCCTAGCCTCATTTTCTAGCAAGGATTTCATTGGGATCAATTCTAATTCCATTTATACAAATATGGCTTATGATATCACGAACTTGACTTCCTTTTAATCTACAACAGCATTACCATGATTTGTTATTCTATCTCTCTCATGACATGCCATGTTCATAGTCTCTGACATTATTATAGATAAAGAAAGCATATAAGTGAAATAAAAGCAAAACAAATATCTTGAGATTCATCTTGAATGTGGATGGATCACATGAACTCTTATGTATGTAAGAAATTTATCGTGGCCGCCAAGGCTGCCACAAATATTTCTTTTGTTCGACTCGACGCAAAAGATATTGGGTGTAAAAGATACTCGGTGTAAAAGAAGAAATAGTGCAAAATGTAGCTACTGCAAAAGAAAGTTCGTGCCAGTTTAGAACTGTGTTTAAGAGACCCAGTATTCAACGTTGTGGTCACATTCTTTATGGTGCATGATTATCTTGTGTCATTGCTCACTCCTTATTGCTCACTTTGGATCATTGGATCCAAAGATAATTCCTTGAATATGCTAAATGAAGGATTGAGGAATTTCCACATCACACCCATGTAGAACTCAGTGCTCCACATACATGTATTCATATGCGTAAAACATACGCAACAAAGAGAATACAAATACAAAAATTGATTGGACAAAAGTTGCATTGGCATTACAAACATAAGACATGGTATATGTATAGAACAGAACCGTAAGACACAAACATGTAGCAACTTGAAATTACATGTAAGCAGCTTCACAAAAAACCTTGCAGGATAGAAACCCAGCAGCTAAGAAGAGATAAAACAAATTCACATGAGCTCCCATGGCCCTTGAGGCCATATGCACAAAAAATAGCATCCCTGCAAAACCTGTCAGATTCTCAAGGATTCCAATTGTACAACTCCACCTCACCTCGCCCCTCTAGCAGCCATATCTCCACTTGGAACCGCAGCTCCACAACTGATGTATGATTGATGTGTCTGTATCGTCTCCAACACAGAGAACACAGACTCGGAAAGAAATCATTCCACCATCAGGCAATCAAGGAGCACAGCGGAGCCTTCAATCAATCCACATGCCACATAACTAGAATCACCGACATATTCCTTCTTGAATATGCACACTAGGAACTGCTGGCCACAAAACATCTAACAAATGGAGACGGGAAAAAATACCCAACAAGGCAATCTTCAGCGAGCTGGAGCCACCCAGTTGATAACAAGCTGAATCAACTTCTTGGAAACCACAGCAGCCTCAAATCCTACTTCCAGCAGATCAATGGCGACAGAGGCCCAAATTTGCGAATCAGAACTGACAAACTGAAAAGTGGGAGAACAAAGTTGAGATCGAAAGGGGAAGAATAGTTCGCAATGGAGAGACAGAAATCGAAAACCAAAATTCAGGTTTAGCATCTTCATGCCGGAGCCCCTATGTCAGCAGATCAGTTGCAACTGAGGCCAATAAGGCGCCTCCTTTGGCAGGCCAGATCTGGTCGCCCGCCTTTGTCGAACCACGAATTCCTAACAACCGACCTTTGCTCAGACCAGGCCGGAAAAAAAAATGAATGCAACCGTAACCCCCATATTTGGGGCCAGCATTACAGAAACCTTATGCCAGATAATTTGGCAACCTTCTGTCCATCTTAGGTTAGGGCTTATTTGTGTTCCTTATTTTATGCAAAGTGCAGTAATTGTTATGTTGCAAGCATTTCTTATTTTAATCCTTAGTATCGATGTAGCCTCTCCATAGCCTAAAAAGTAATGCTCTTTTGCGGCCTATGCTTTATGCCCGACAATTGAAATAAATCAAAAATTCTTCACAACCAATCCAATCTTACACATGCTAATCACTTATGAAATTTCCACAACCGGATTCTAGTTACCATATTTAGTTTACCATTTCTTGGCACCTCCCCGACGAGTTTTTAAAGTGTGGTACACGATCAATGACTAGCAAATTTCTAAGATCATTTAGGTCTCTTTTACATCTCTTGGCAAACAAAATATATTTTCAAGGTTATCATCATTTTATTGACATCATTCAAAGATCAATTATAATAAGGTGCTACGCACGGAGGGTTGCCCTCCGTGACCCGAGAGTGAAATGGTTTAAATCACACTTCAAAGTCATGTTTTCACAATCAATCAAAATTGCTACTTCAAAACAATTTGAGTGTTTCAAGTATGTTGCATTAAGGTCATCTCAAACCACATAATATATGAGGCAATACTGTTTCTTTAGATAATAATCCTCTACCATTCTGCATTACATAACAGAATAATAGCCATATCACTACTTGTATGGAACACAAGTAAGTTTTATTACAATGCATAAGGGTTTGTTGATGCTGATACTAGAAACACAATGGACCATTGCAGGAGCAATTAGGATAGTATTCCTAAGCCTATATGAAGCAAAACCTCAACTTGGTCTAAACACCATTATAGGAGACTTCCAAGAATAACTTTCGCCCAACACAAACATATCAACCTTAATATCCTACACATTTTTAACATCTTGAACTAAAGTGTGTCGCACATACTCCTCATATTCATGACCAACTATAGGCATATATATTTATTCCTGGGCAATCCTGGAGTATCCAATGTCCTTTTTAAGTACACTGAGTTGCGAAATCTCGAAATGTGGCAAAATCAGATCAAACAAATATAGAACCAATGGAGATGGGCTTGGCCATGGATCTAAAACTACAAGGTTGAATCCATTATTAATGTCTGACATTTTATGGTGGAGTATATCTCTCAATTTTGAATGGCGTAGAAGACTATCGGTGCTACTATTGGCACCCTAACTATACATTCAAAACCAAACGTACATCGAGTTAGATATACTACGTATATTGAACTCGATATACAAATATACAGCGTATATCGAGTTCGATATACGGCGTATATCGAGTTCGATATACGCCGTATATCTAACTCAATATACGATTTTTTTTTTTATAATTTTCGATTTTGGCTGGCCGGATTTTCGATTTTGGTTGGCCGGATCGAGAAATGATCGCATAAATATGCCTTTGGAAAAATCGATCATGGAAACTAAGCTCTGGTCATGCAATCGCTAGCGTAAGACTCGCCATGAATATTGTATAAAGGCGAGACAGCTTTGGTGAATCTCAGATATATGAGCTCCAATTGCTACATTGCAAGGCACAACTAATAATAGAAAAAAACATGATATAGAAACCATGCAAGACATCTACCTAGTCTCGTAAAAGAGGCATCCAATTTATAGGATCGATTGGCAAAATTAGATTCTTGCCATAAGCTCCGTGTTATAAATTCACAAAGCAGCCTATTTGGGCACCAAATACATGTCGACCATGCTTACGAGAACATGGCACGTAATATTTATATGGCCAAGGCTCGTGGCCAAAGTTCAAAAGCCCGTGTATTTTTTCTTGTGCATTACATCAAAGAGCGATCGCCAAGTTCCAAATACCTCGAAAGCAAGAACCTAATGATTCTAGAACAACCGCTTAAGATAAAAAGTCGCATTTTTCTTGCTATAAACTAGAGCAAATCGACCATCAAGATCCTAAATACGGGATGAGCTATTTTTCAAAGAATCCTAAGAGACATATCCTTGTTACGATTGGAGATGGAAGATTCGACCGTATTCTAAGGCCAAGGAAGATTCGACATGCATTTTCGAAGCACCTATACATGGCACAGCATAATCTCATCAAAAATCGATCTTCATCATGTTTGGATACTTATGGCATATAGAACGGATATGGCCATCGAAACTGTGCATCTGTTCCCTAGCAAACAGAATCGATATGGCCTAGCCCCTTGGGCGGCCGTTTTGGCGCTGTTTAGGTTTGCTTACCCTAAATCGATTTCCATAGAAGACCCAGAAAAAACACAAAGAAAATTGATATACAGTAGTATATCGAGTTAGATATACTACTGTATATCTAACTCGATATACTATTGTTTTTTTATCGCCATTTTCCCAAGACCGCCGATATAACGATATATCGAACTCGATATAATGTGCATATCGAACTCGATATATGCATGGTTTCGAATGTTTGGTTAGGGAGCCAATATTTTACCCGGAAGACTATCTTGAATATGTGGGATTTGAACCCACATTATGCCCAAAATCTAAGCATACCAAAGTGTAATTATAATTTAATTTGATTTAATTTTAATGGCTAAGAGATAGCCATGAAGTAACCACCATCCATGAGTATTCATGTTCACAATGAATATATTACATCCAAGAGGCCCTTACAATCTATAAGGTACACTAATTATTAGCTAGATAACTTTATTTATACTTACTCCATATATCATTTTCTTTGCTAAGGCTTGTACCATGAGTCTATGTTTTTGTTCCTAGCATTTTCTTTAAGCCAATGTGGTTGTTTAGAACTTGGCGATATCAAACATGTGACAAAGAAATCGTAATCACTTCCCTTGTCTAGGGGTAACAATTTACTTCTTATATTCTATGATATAACTATAACCTTAGCTATAAGGCTTTTCTAAAATACTACAAACCACGGAAATATATGCCATATCCTACGTCTTGTTTAAGGAGCCGCACCACACTTTGGAGCACGATCTATCTGAAGAAGGGTTAAACAACACACGCAATTCAAAATCATCTACTTCTACTAAACCATTGATTGTTGCAGGTTGGCTGGTTTGAAAGGCTAATTTGCTTCAAAATGCACTCCAACTCTTTATAGTTGCATTCATTATGTTTTATGGCCCTCCCTTTCACTAGCTGGAAATCTATCCGTTCATACTGTGTATCTTTATCATCTGCACCTTCAGGGGATTTGAATATCAAGGTCTAAGGAAGACGAACTACTTAATGCTGCATTTTAACACGTAGACCACTTCATCCTGCAAAGCATAGGTGCTTTCAGTATGGGCTTATGTTATAACTGATACTAGGAAGAGTGACTCAACCACCTTAAATGTAACTATGCATTGCATTTAAAATTAATTGACTATCTACTCAATGGTTCCAATATAGTGTAGAAATAGACTTGGAAAGAAATACATTTTGAAAGAAATAGATTTTAAGGGGTCGGCTTCACACACTCCCTCGTACAGATGGTTTTTTTTTGTTTAGATTTTTCTGGTTGGTTCTAGAGGGATATAATGCTCTGCAACTTGGATTTCAGACTTCATTATGTAACTGACCTTGGTTGCTAGTGCATAACTTACTCCAGTATAAGGTAAAAGGTATTCTGTTTTAGTCTGCACCAGTATACAGGACCCTATTCACCTGATCAGACTTTAGAGGCCCTTATAGCTTACATATATGGACACACTCAGCCAGTTTTAAGCATGACCATTTACTGGTGGCAAACTGGGTATAACAAGTAGCTGGCCTGATAATTAGCATATTTATTTGGTCCCTTTTGTCTTGAGACCTACACATAGAATTCGACACAGCTTGAGCCATTTCTTATTGCATCCCTTCTCACTATACTTGACATTCAACAGACTATGGGTCTTCATGCAACCTTATAAGGGTTTCGACCACCAGGCAATTATGCAACACTGGTATTCTCAGCTGATATAAATAATTAATTATGTTTTTGATCTTCTCAAATTTACTTCCAGCTTGACATTGACCAAGACATGGCAACCATGGAGCAGAGGTTCTATTATACCTTGGACCTTGCTTGAACTGGTTTGTAGCAAATGGTCCGTGTTATCACTGAATGGATTATGCGAGTTTTGATATGCTTTCATGTGATTGACTCCAGTCTCAGTACACCTTTCAGTGTCCTTAAACTCCTCCCTGGGACTCCTTTGGGTTATCTTTTCTATTCTCGTAATTTGGTGTTCATGGCCACACACTTTACTTGGAAATATTTGTTTAAGTACCTCAACGACATTACCACAACCAACAACTTCAATGCTTCCATAATCAATATGGGTAAAAGCATGTTAGGGTGTACCACTTTTGGAACCTGCAAAAGTACATACACTAGGTACTTCAGAACTGGGTACTTTCTCATTTTTCTTTTCATTAAAACTAATACAAAAATCCAAAATAAAAGTCAAGGACATGGTAATATTCAAAGTTAAGATAAAGATAATGTTATCGGAGACCAATATATATATAAAAAGTTCTAAAACATACCTTATATTGAGATATTATACAGGTACCCAAGTGCCATCTCGGCTACCTTTTAGGGTACCTTTTAGTCACTAAATAATACTTTTTAGGGACACCCTAACATGCTTTACCCATATCTTTTTTTTTGTTTTGTGGACAATGCACTTCTTGAATCCTAGTTTAAGGCCCTCATTGATACGCTTTCAGTAGCTCTCAACCTAAGAGAAAAACTTTCAAGTCAGCAACTTCGAAAGAAATTAAATAGAGTCAAAGCACCCATACACATCAGCAAGTAGTTCACCCCCAAGCCCAATCTCGCCAATGAAAATCAGATCTTGAGGAACCATGAGTTCAAATACAATTTACCAAGATATTGGGGGTTGAGTATATGTGACCAACTTTCCACATTTATCAAGTCATCTCTAAAAGCAACAAGAAAATGCATTAGGAAAAACACGCTTGAAATTGCAACAAAGAATTGCAAGGTCACCGAGTTCCTCCGCTTGGAATCCTCCAACAACATTGATGTGTACCTCCCGCTCAAAAGTCCCACCAAAATTATGGACAATAAACCAAGTGGTACTTATAAATGTATTTAACTCACTCCGGAAAGTCTTAACCGCACTTGCTTCATAAGAACCTTCGGAATAATAAGAACGTTAAAATGTTCCTTTGCAATAAGAACAAAGAATATTTCAGATTAACAAGGCCAAGTTTCAGTGCTCCATTGTCTATAGAAAGAAAATCTCCACGCAAAAGCCATACTAGTATGATGTACCATGGGTAAAAAGAAGGGTCCAATGTTGGAGCAAGAGCTTAACATTTTTAATGAAAACAATTTTATGTCCCAAAACCTTCCGCTTGAGGAAAATTATGATTTGTCTTTAAAATGCACAATATTTTGCAACTGTGTGTTTGATGAATATAGATTGAACATGACACCGGTGACATTCGTATTTTGACATGCATACCCACCACATGTATTCTCGGCTAGGAGGTTAGGATCCCAAAGAATCGTGCGTGTCGCTATAGATAATTGCGTGGATTTATATACTAGTGACTATCATGTGGAAGTCATAGCTTGTATATGTTTTAATCACCTAGGGTGAGACTAGAAATAACATATGCTATGTCCTTACAAAGAAGGGATGAGAGAAAGCCCTGTTTGGATCAATTCCGTTGCATCGCCCAAGCTATGAAAGTGAGCAATATACAAACATAGAGCCCAAAAAACACACACTACAATAGTTCAATGGAAATGCAATGGGTAGAATTGGAATATCATATATTACAATGAGCAATTTAGTATAATCTTTGATGGCTTAAAACCGTAGAATAATGTATAGATCAATATTCCACAATATCAAGCAAGAAAGTGGCATTTACCTTGCATTTAAACCAAGCCAATCCAAATGTGCTCGGAAGAACATGCAGCAAATCTAAGATCCGCTTGTAAGAACAAAGGGAGAACCAATACAGACCTTTTGCATAGGCACCTACCTAATTGGAGAATTGCCATTATGAACTTCAATTAGCAACCAAAATCAAGAACCCCAAGGCCCCTTTTGCTTCTTGCATCTTCTTTTTTGTTGTTCAATTTGTTTAAAGTTGAAATGCCAAGAGACAAAAAGATAATATATGTTTTGAGAAAACCTACGAAGTTTGTTTGAGGTTTATAAACGGTAGATAATAATACAAAATGTAGCATGCTTGATGATGCAATTAACTTAAGGTCCAGAGGCCGATGTTTGAAAAGAGATAATTAAAAGAATTTCAATCACATGAATGCAGCCCAAAACTACTATAAACCCCGATTATTTTCGAGCAGCAACACACTACACTTCTAAAGCGGATCTTCCACCATCATAATGGCATGCTGCAGTTTATGTCTATTCACCGCACATGATTACGCACTGGTCTATTTGGCACGATTGGTTACAATGTAAGGAATACGATTATAAAGGCATACGGTTTGCCAAAGAGCTTATATGACAAGCCATGACATCCATAAGGTATTATCTCGAACTTCAATGAAAAGTGGACGAACCCTCCATTGTAATCGTTAAATGCGAGAAGAAACAAGGCATCCAAAAAAATGCCGTAAAATGGCGCCACGAGCAAAAGGCTTTGAATAGAGAGACCAAAAATTGGGGTTAGGATGCGAGGAACCTGCTGGGAGGAGAGCTTCCGTCGGATCTGAAGAATAAGAAGTGTCGAAGGAATGGGGCTGGATGACCGAGAGTTTACAGGCAGCAGCCAGTTTGGAGCAGTCACCGGCATATTCTAGGAATATGTCAGTATATACCTGGATATGCCCACAAACCCACATAAACAAGGGTTTGCCCCCCTAGGGGCAACCCAAAAAGCATATGTTTGAATATTGAAATATAGATTGATAACCATCAATAAAAGCTAAAGAATAAATCTATATAGGCAATGACTATGCAATGTCATATGTCCTAGTTTCAATTTTGATGCTAACAGTGTGGCAGAATCTTGTAGCAACTCTGTTTAAAATTTGAGAGAAGAAAAATGCAGACTTTTAATAGCTCCGATAAGACATGATGTACAATGGCTATGGAGCTTATGTTTATTGTTCATGAACACGACATCATTTATTCTACAATGGCATCCCACTTTCTGAAATCTCATATAGCTTAGGATTATTATAGGGGCAGCATTGGACAAACTTAGATAATATATTGATGTCATGTCTGGAATGCTATGCCCATAACATTCTCAACCGGAATTTTAAAGTGGCCACAACACGTTTAAAATGTTAAAATCTGTTTGAGATCAGACGAAGCAAAGAGCATCAGAAGAATTAATTTTAAGCCAGCCAACAAAGAAGATCTTCTCTTTTCACTTTGCAAAGGTAAATACATCCTTAAATTGCCTGGTGGATGCCTTTGGTATATGATCATTCCATTTGCAAGATCCTTCAATTTACACAGCCAAGGGAATCTACAACAACCATCTGCATGTTTCCTAGCATCCATCTCCAGAGATCAAGCGCGAAAAGAAAACAAAGTATTAAGTCTGGATATGAAGATGTACATTTCCAACAATTGGAATAAATAACTGGCCTATCCTGCTATTTCAAAGCACAGACCTAGCTTCAATCTTGACTGGTCCACTCTTTCAATCTTGACCAACTAAAATAGAAAACAAATTATGAAGACTGGATATGAAAATGTACATTTCTAACAAATTTGTCCATCCTGCTATTTCAAAGCATAGGCCATGCTTCAATCTTGATTGATCTACTCTAGAGAATGGATCAATCAGCTCCAGCGTATCCTTTCTATTTTACCTGGAGTCAAATGGTCAAACTATGGACAACCTAAAATGAACAACGCACTTAATTCTATCTATATGTTACTGAATTGGCAGAGAAATGCCTGCAAGCTCCAAGTACAGTCCCAACATATCAAAGACAACTTCAAAGAGCTCTACAACTAGAAGCCATATATACCCCAGTCCATGAAATGTATCGACAATGTATGCTAAACCATATTTTAAGCCTTAGCATGTTGATTTGTCCAGATTCAAGCGTGCAAACTAACCCCTAAAACAAACCAACAAAGTTAAAGATGAAATCCATTTTATCTGTCACTACAATGTTACTACAAAAAGCAAATGAAGTAGGCCTCTAGCACTGCCAACGGTTCAACAAGGAAGTGATGCACCATAATTGCCTTCTAACCCCATTATGTTGTAGAAGAAAACATGGCAACTTCCTAAGGAATGATGTGCAAATATCGTTAGCTCTTTTTACTTGATTTCGCTCTCAAGCCCTGCAGCATATGATCTTGAGATTGGCCTGCAATGCTTATGAGTCCACTATTATTCATCGGGGAGAGACAACTATACAAATCAAATATCAAGTTGTCATTGTGTAAGAAACAAATTATCATCTGTAAGATCATAATTCTTATTGCAAAAAACTTGAGGTATAAATTCTATAGTGGTGATAAAAAGAACGCGACAGCACCCAGCACCTAAAGCACTTGGATTGGGTCAGCCTTGTGTCAGTGCATTTAATGCGTGTTCTGTTCCACGTCGGTTCCACTGATTATCCTATTCATGTCTCTAATCATTTGAAACAGAGCTCGCAGTTGAGTATTCTCGTGCCATAGCCATAAGCCATAGCCATAGTCGAACTTTCTCGCACAATAGCCATAGCCGAAAGCCAAATTCTTTGCATCAGAATGGGCAAAGCAGTGACAATCGAAGATTTTGTGGAAATGCATGGATTTTTCGAATGAGGGACTGATTCCGACTCTAAAAATGAAATATTTGGAGAGCAAAATCATCACTAAAGATTGGCTATTAGCTTAGAGAGAGGAGATAAATTCCAGACATAGCATAAACATCTCGCTAGTACAGCCATATCTGAAAGAAGAATTAAACTCATTAATAAAAAAAAAGCTTTATCAAAGTGAGGGATTATACAATAATGAGGTCAGAAAACGGATAGCCTATGCTTTTACATGGGAAAATTGCACATCTGCACAAAGGAAACCCAAAAAGCACAAGGTAAACTGGGCTGCTGCTGGAGCTCAAATTATGAAATACAAGAGGTATAGAAAGCCGGAATCTTCAGAAGCAAAAGTAATATAGAGAAGAAGACGGTAGAAGCTAAAGGGAAAGAGAAGTTGGCAGTAGAATCTATTCCTTTGAACACAAAATTTTTACACAATATAGAAGTGGTCGAGAATAAAATCACCAGAATTTCTAATGAGAGGGAAACTTGTGCTTTGGAGTTGAATGATATCCTTGTCATAATGGCAGTAGAGGAGATATTAAACTAGGCTTTAAGTGGCAATGTGGCAGACAATACTATTGAGCAAATGAAAAAGGAATTAGAACTCAAAAAATCTTTGCAAGTAACTTCAGAGTTAGAGAAAGACATTGCTGAGCTTGAAAAAAGTATTATGCTTGAGGCTTAGGCAACAAAAAATGGCAAGTTACAGGAAGATCAATCCAAACACAACAGCAAGAAGGGATGAATTGCAAGGTGAACTTCACATGAAGGATGCTAACCTGTCAATACTGAGATAACATCAATAACCTGGAAGAACTGAAAGGTATGAAAATTTTACCAATTACAGTCAATGCAGTTAGTAGAAACATACCTGTGCTATTTGAGAACTCTTATGCTGCATATGGATTAGCATTCTCCAGTGATTACAGATTATCAGTAAAACTCAAATGTGATCATAAATATCACTTACTATGCACGGCTTTGTTGTCTAAAGGTAAATGCATTGTTTGCAATTCATCTATCAGCATTATTTTTAGAGCTTGGTATGACAGCGCCTGTGGATGAGAAGCTTGAAAATACAGGATCACTTTCCATTGTACATGATAGGAGAACTTTAACTCTTGGAAATCTTGCTCTGCTACCCTCAAGTTCAAGATCTCCTTATAAGATTGGAGCAAATAATGTTATATTAACAGATGATGAGGGTGAAGCTGCTACAGGAAACCTTGGGAATGTTGTTGAGGGGAAAGAAAATTCAGAGTCACATGGAGAGAATGATACAGAAAAGAAAAAGTTGAAGAAAAGAAAAATTTCACCCAAATCAAAAGCGCAGGTTGCAAAGAAACACAAAAGCAAAGATAAATCAAGCAGGAAAGGAGAAGCAACCAAGAAGGTTCAAGAAAAACAAATATGAAGAGGACATATCCATTCAGAAGCAAGAGGACTGATAAAAAAGTTGCAGTAGAGGCTGACGTACAGACAAGTTTAGAGGTGCAGCAAACAACAGATGAAGCACTTGTAACACTTAATAATGCTTCTACTTCGGAAAGCATCATCATGACAGCTCAATCTGCTGCCACTAACATTGTTGAAGAAGAAGATCAGGCCCCAACTCCAAAAGAAGGTAATCTATTTCAAGCTACACTTGCTGCTCTTAATGACAAAAATGAATCTGTCTCAATCAAGGCTCTGTTACATGAAAATTAACTAGCCTTGATTCCATGCAGAGATAATTAAAAATAATTCCATATCAGTGAAAGGAAGTGGTGTAGCCATTAGAAGGTTGATCTTTTGAGTGTTATCTATATATAATACTAAAAGCAAATAAGAGGATAGTCTGTGCGCAATCTTATTTATTGATTTTGTTGTGTTTCACAACTTCTATTGCAATCCGTTAGATTTAAAAGCAATTGGAAAGGGTTCGTGTGTGTTTCTGCATTTCTTAAGAATGTCAATATAACTGATTAGCATTGCAATTGGGGCATTTCAGGGTGCATCGCATTCTTTGGCCATTCATGATTGTACACGACGGATAGAGCATCTCCATTTCAAGGGCAGGCATGTTGCTAGATGAAGGACCAGCATTTCGATTTTCTAGGCTGCAAAGATGGTATTTTCAAAGCTATTTAGGGAGCATCGGCGGAGATTGGACACGGATTCCTTGGGAGCCAGAGCAAGTGCATGCTTGAATAGGGGGTTTTCTTTGAGATCGCCTCCTTTCCAGTTGAATTTGGCCTCGATTTTGCCCTTTATCTGAAGTCTGTGTTTTTCCTGGAAGGTCGGATATGTCTGCCACTAGAATAGAGCTAGAAAGGTAAGAAGTTCCTTGGCTTCAATTAGAAACGACCTTTTTTTTTTTTTTTTTTTTTTATCTAAACCTACTACACGTAGCATGATTTTAATCTTTTCTTGGGCCATTCATGATTGTAGACGGCGGCTAGAGCATCTCTATTTCAAGACTAGGCATGCTGCTATATGAAGGACCAGCATTTCGATTCTCCAGGCTGCAATTATGGTATTTTCAAAGCTATTTAGGGCTCAATCTGGTATAGAATCAGAGTGATCCGTTAACTTGGTCTTTAATGGTTTTTAGTGTATTCTTGAAGTTGTCTTTTTATTCGAGCCTGAATAGAAGCTCATTTGTATTGAAGAAGGATCGAGGCATGTCATCCTCCAAGGCCACTTTTGTTTAGCATTGATGCTTGCTTGACATTTTTGTTGAAGAAGGATTGAGACATATCATCCGCCAAGGCCACTTTTGTTTAGCGTTGATGCTTGGCTCGACCTAATGAACACAATTTCTTATGAATCTCTTTATAATGGATAAAAAATGTCCTTCGATATTCAATAAGATGTTTGTAGTGCTTGAGTTTTATGAAGAATAGCAAAATTTTATTGTCCATTCGATTCCAGGTGTTGGCTCATTACGGTACAACATTTTCTTCATCAGTATTCATCTTTGAGACATCGGTAATGTGACTGTTACTTTGATTACGTTAGAGCATATTGTATGTTGTGATAAACATTTTTCTGCCTTTTCAAGATACCATATTTTCACTGTTAATTCTTTGGCAGTGTTCTGGAAAGCAAGAGAAGCAAAGTTATAAACCCATTCATTTTCAGGATATACCTTGCAGTCGTATTCCAGCTAAGCTTCTACAAAAGCCTCCAAGGCAGCACTAATCGGATGTTTTTTGCCCGCGATGGTGTTTTTCACGGACGGTTCCCGATTGGTCCGCTGTTGTTTCTTTCTCGGCGTGGCCCTGAAGCCTCCAAGTTTTGTTATTCTCTGTATTCTTGTGTTTTGATACGTTCGCTGTCTTGAAGCTTCTAACCTTCTAACGAGTCATTCTCCTTTTCAAACTTCCACTGCAGGTTAGTTTTTGAAGATGTTTAGACTTTCCACATTCGGATGTTGCAGGCAGACATTGAGAGCATTTTCATTAGGATTTTCCTCAAAAATCTGCAAGGGCAGAGTTTTTTCATTCCAATAAGAAGCTGGATTCAGTTTTTCTCACATTTGCCTCGATTAAGTAGTGGAGAAATCATATTTTTTCTTGCTTTATACATTTCCATCGGCTCTCGATGATTGTCTAGTTTCGGAGTATGTTTTTCAATATTTTCAAACTTTTCTACCCGTAGGATGGGAATCAATTTGTACTCAGTGATTTTTACAAAGCTCAATGAGAACACCATCGGCCAACATATGTGCTATATAGGACCTTGCCACAGAATGAAATACAATATGATTGGTTGCCAATTGATCAAGGATATGGGTCTAATGATCTTTTCTTTTCATCATTTCATATTAGAAAAAAAGATTTTTAGTAATCATATTATCTAACATCTTCTTTATTGAAATGGGAGGACAATGGTTTTTGTGTTAGCATCGCTATAAGTAATGATGTATATGGCGTTCCCTCTTTCCCTTGCAGTGTCTTCTATGTTGATCTTCCTCTTCTACCTCCACTTTCTTCGTTACCTCTATCGCTTTATTCATTCATTGTTCAGATTTTCGCTCTGCCATTGCTTTGCCTCTCAGATTTTCCTTCCTTGTGGCAGTGCCATAGCGCCAGGAGCTTTTCAGCACTAACCTCGATTTCAGCTTTTGCATATCCCCTGATTAGATCAGGAAGGAAATAGAGTTAGGTAAATGTATTTCATTTTCTATCACACGTTTAGCATGTCCTTGACCTTTCATCATTTCTTTTTTCTATTCTTTAGACAAGTGATGCCTTTAATCTAGGCTTCAAAGTTGGAAATAGGTTTTTATGAGGTTTTCTTGGCATGTAGAATTTTGAATATGTACTGCCAAAAGGTGAGAGCTATTCAACATCTTTTATATTATAAAATTATAGCGTAAATATGTATGTCAAGCATAAAACATATGGACGGCTCAGATCGTCTGCAGTAAATGTAATTGAGGGCTCAGATTGTGCTACGTGGCATGCCAAGTGTACTTTCTTTTAATGCCAAAAGGTGCTATAGGCAGTCCTCAAAAAGGCGCCTGTATGTTCGGAAGCGGCGTGGGGAAGATATGCGGCAGAAATTCAAGATTACCGAGCGACCTGAGACATCATGTCACAAAACTGAAAGGATGTTTATTGGAAGAGACTGGTTGGAATAGCCCCAACCGTGGCTACAAATAGGTGACCAAGAGGTACAGACATGCCTTTTACCAAGAGACGTGACTATTGAGATATCCACGTCATCGATCCAGATCTTGTATGATCAATCTATCCTCAATACTCCCCCTTGATCAAAAGATCTGGGAGATGAAATCTTATTGCTTTTCTTCCTATCTTCAACAGCTTATCTCCCCCTTGTTGTGCAGCATCAGTGCACCATCTAGACAGCCCTGTACTCCCGTGTACATGCATGTCTCTCTCAAACCGAGAGCCTCTTTGTCAGAAAATGAAGCAATAAATTTCATGTCCTGAACATCTCTTTACATGTCTTACTACTTGAGGATGCAAGATTACATAGTTCTGCATTTCTCCCCCTTAATCTTGTATCCGAAGATCAAGATTACATTGGGCCTCATGTCTTTAATCCTATCTACATGCTTTAAACTAGTGCGCTTCCTACACTACTACAACATGTATTATCTTAGGGCGATCCAGGCAAATAATCCAGTCCATAAAGGACTTGAATTCTTGAATAAACTTTCAGAATTTTTTTCTAGCTCGTTCATAGGTGGAGTTTATGTCTTTTTCTGTATTCCCATTGCTGTTACTCCACTCTGAATTAGATTCTGAAACCGTGGACTCTTCTTGAGGCGGCATATTTAGATTTAGAAGTCTGGCTTCACAAGTTTTTCGTGGCATGAACCACCGCTCGCCAGATTCCATGGATCTCTAGCAATTATCCAAATCCAATACTGAATTCGTCTGGTGCTGTCTTTCTATTGGACTATTTTCTACCGAAAAACTAAAGCAACATGTTAAGCATTACAAAAATATCAGGAGGTTAACTATATCAGGATCACTATCCAACAAAGCATTTGAATATATAGATTTGTATGGTAAGCTATCGTTAACATTTGCTGGAAAGAATAATCTGGCAATGCAGCATGCATTGGAGATGTTCTAACATTTTTAAGCATTAAAATCTTCTTGAGATAGCTCATTTATTGTATTAACAGGCACGAATCCATGCATTTTCTATGGATGCCAACTTGCAGAGTTAATGTTAATAGGTGCAGGTTCTATTGCTAAAAATTTATAATTTCAATTTTAGATTCACGTATATCCCAAATAATAACAAAAGTAGATGAAGAAATTGGGATCCAAATGAAGAGCTCTGAAACAATTCAGATAAGCACATTAGTTTGTTCAGACCTTTCTATTTTTAAAACTAAGTTGTTAAGTTTTAATTTCTTATTTGTATGTTTACCAAAGATTGTGGTAAATTTGCAGGTATGTTGTACATGTCCTCTATCAAACAACATATATGCAACCATTTATTTTTCAACATTGTAACTTTCAACTTTCAACTTTCATTCTATGCATACATGTATAAACGACCTTATGATTTGCATAATTAGTTAAAGACACTATTTGCTGCTAACAATATTGCCATGTACAAATATTGTACAAAATCTTGAACTGCTTATGTGAAGAACACTATGATATTGGCATAATCGACAATTAGGTGGGATCGCCTTATTGATCATATTATGGACATTTGAGAGTTCAACTCCTTGGACATGCATGCATCGTAATTAAATTATGGTATCTAAATATAATCATTCTTGCATGAACAATATGGCATAGAACCTAGATGTGGACTTGATAATAACACAAATCTTCAAGGGCATGTAGATTTTCTCAAGGGGCATAGCACATGCTTTAAGCAAATAAACACCTCGATGTTCAATGGCATAATCCACAACCAGGTGGGATTGTCTTATTGAGGAGGCTATGGACATTTGAGGGTTCAAATCCCTGGATATGCATGCATCATAATTAAATTATAGTATCTAAAAATAACTATTGCTGCATGAACAATGGATAACATTGTTTTTTGTGGTCTCAAATATGTATGAACTTGGATGTCACACCATAGCTGAGAAAATTCTTTCAGCAGTATATTTCAGCAATATAATGCCACGGTTCTATTGCGAGCAATAGAATTGACATTCCTTGGATGGGGACGCCTCACCTCACATCTCCTATTTATTCTCCCTCTTCTCCTATTTTCATTCATCGACGTTCTCTTGAGCTAGTTTCTCCTCCTTCTCTGCCCTACCAGTTTCTAGAGTTCTTTGTGGATGGCTACCTATCCCAACCAGTTTCCAGGCCCCGCCTCTAGCCACAAAAATTCAATATTTTCTACAAGCAGCCCCACTCGCTCCATCTCTGGCCACAAACAGATTCAGATGTTTCTACAAGCAGCACGACCTGTTTCAAAGCACACCATGCTCCACAAACTCGGATTTCCACAAGCCGCCCGACTTGCATCAAGCACTCCATGCTCCTAGAATGAATTTCTTACAAGGTATGAATCTCGTTATTTACAATATTTCTGTTATTGGTTTCGTTTTGTAGGCTTGGTGCATCGGTGGTGGTTGTTCTGCTCCGGTGTATAGGAATAGAGTTTGCCACGGCTTGTTAGCAAGGTTTTTCCTTCTTTGCTTTTTGTTTGATTTGAAAGCATGATATCCTTGGTTTCGTGATCATGCATCCCCTTGGTTGTGATGGATTCATGGTTTCAGTTCTTTTTATTCCTTCCTTTTTTCTCTAAGTGTCTTTTTCTCTCTCTAACCTCTTCTTATCCACCCCCCTGCTATGTTTTCGATATCATGCCCTGGATTGGGTTTTCCAAAATTGCTTTCCTCCTTCTTCAAGTCGCATCTTTGGTTCTGTCTGGTTTGTGGATTAAGGTTGCTCGATTTTGCCCTTTTATACAGAATGAATTGGCAGTGGAGATCTATTCTGTTCTTCATTTGCTGGATTTTAGAGGGGTTAAATCTGTGATTGCATTCCCCCTTTCGATTCGCTTTCGCCATTGATTCTCGCTTTGACCGCCTCTGCTTTCCTTGGCTGATCCTATATTCAGCTGATTCTTTCAAGGGAAGATTGCAGATGAGCGAAGCAGATGCAGGTCAGATGCGGCTTGATTCTTTCCCTCTGCAATCTTTCCCTCTGACCTCTCTTGATGGTCTGACCTCTCGATTCTTTCCCTCTGCAACCAGCAACTGCTTCTGCGTCTATCGCAAACACTTGGAAGCGGGATACCAGATTGTCCCCTTTTTGCTGGGGGATACCGAGATTCTACTTTCCCTTTTTGTTTTGAAGTTCTAGGGCCTTTGCACCTCTTTTTGTTTAAATTTTTTCCCATTCAATCCTCAAGTTTACTCTGGGCCCCGACCCTTTGCTCTGTGCTCGTCCCATAAGCTCTGTGTGGAAAAAAAAAAAGTTCATTCCGTCTATTTATCTATCTCATCTTTTTATCTATCTTATCTTTTTCGTTCATTTTAGCTTTATCTTTTCTCAGCTTTAATATGCCTTGCATTATCCTTTTCTTTTTATGGTTTTCATATATTTCCTATTAGCTTTATTATTTCTTGCTCTTTTGTTTCTTGTACTTGCTAGAGTCTAGTTCCTTGTTCATGTGCTCTTCATTTTCTTTCTCGAGCTTTTCCTGCTCATTTTTGTTGGTTCTGCATTTATTCTTTTGCTTGCCCCTTTTCTCCCCTCTTTCTTGGTTCTGTAGTTTCTCCTCATTTTGTATATTGGTACATAACATTCTGAGGGTTTTTTCTTCTTGATTGCACATTAAGGGCATAATAGAGGTGCCTCTCTCTTGTTGGTTGATGTTGTGGATATAATTAACCCTTGGATTGGTGAGTCTGGTTTGGTTTTCTCTTTGAATCTAGCTTTGCAGTCTGGGTTAGGGGTTTAATGCTCCACTGTCCTTGGTTCAAGGTTTAGCATGGTTACCGCTTTGCCTAAGCTTCTTGTGACGTTCTTCCCTATTTGTTCCCTTAATCATAATGGTATTTCGGTACCCCAACTGTTTTCTACGATTTCCTTAATTTTATATTCCAGTATTCCTGATGTGTTTATAGGTTAGCCTTTGGTCAATTTGTTGGAGGTTTCTAGCTTTTTATTGCTCGTGCATCTATTTTAGGGTACGTGCTTCTATCAACAGGGGGTTCAGGTGTTTCGAGGACACGCTCACACATGCATGTTATCCTTATTTGTGCTACTATTTGTTGTCTATCAGTGTTGTAGCCCTTTGGTTGCAATTCACACACTCACATTATGCGGTGCTGAGGTCTAACATAATCGATCTTGATTTTTATTTCAGCTAATGCCCCATATGGGTGATGACCTAGGAGTTCTTATGGGTTATTTATGTCTTTTGTATAAGGGTTTGTGGTTATAATGGAGCCCAACATTAACATTGCCTTTCTTTTACAGTTGGTAGGACTTCACCAATTCCTTCTATTATCTTTAAAGTGAGTTCCCTTTCCTCTTTGCATCGTGCTGAGATATTTTTTAGCTCAACGATCTGCACAGGGTGTATCCTCATTTACATATGGTTCTTACCATAGTTAGAGATGTGTGCTTGCATCTTTGCCTTATCTCCATCTAGGTTGCTAATTCATTTCCCAATTGCTTCACGTATATGTTGTCCTCGTGTCGTTTTCATGTTATCATAGCCAGGGTAGGTGCTTGTTGTCGTCGTTCATCTTTCTATCTTTGGATCATTATGTGTGGTGTGTGCTTGAGAAGGTGATGTCATAAATTCCAGAAGGGATGCTACCAAAGTGGCATGACGTGAAATTACAGTGTAATCATTTGAAGTTTCAAGCTGATGCATATATTTTGGCACTTTTCATCTATGTTGATAGTCCTTACATCCCATGCTAGTAGTTGGCTTTTGTTGTCGACAAGCTGCATTGTATGTCTATATGATGTATGCATCTTTGAGTCCTGCATATTTTGTTATAGTGGCATCTGCACCTTTATCTTGGGGTTTCTGTGTTACATGATCTCGCACCACGAGAGATAATGGTAGAAGATACGACTTTGTTTGCACTTGACTTATCTTGTTGACATGGTTTTGAGTTTTGTGTCCATACAATTACTTGCTTCTTCTACCTAGTGTTGTTTATACGTGATCTGCGCATGTTTTCACATGCATTGGTTAAGGTAAATTCAGTCGAGTTATTCTAAGCTTCTACAGTTTATGTCCGGGTAGATCTTGTCTTTCTATGTCCTTGCCATTCTCACGTGGACGGTCTCGGTTTAGTATTATTTCTCCTTAATTGATCCTCCTCGTTGGATGGCACAGATTCTAGTCTTCATTTCTAGTTATAGAGGCTTATTCAAATGTTTTTGTTCCAGTTACACGTTGTTTCTTATTGTGTATCGGCAACCGGTAGACACTTTGACGGACTGTATCTCTCACATCCGGTGTCAGATTTTCATGTGCTTGGGCTTGTTGGAAAGCTGGTTCAGAGAGCTTTTCAATGATGTATGATACCTGCATGCTTGTCTTTGTTTCAGTGCTCAAATCTGCTGTTTTCCGGGCTGTGTCCTAGGGTTTTTGTGGCAGCCCTTCTTCTTCCTTCTTTGAGAAGTATAGCCCTCGCCTGATGCCGTTGTTGGCCTTGGCCACTCGGTGTTGAAAGGTGTGTGTTGTACTCTTATTGAAGGTTAAGATAATGTTTTACTAATTCATATCCTAGTTCCTGATGGTGTTGTGGATGAAAGTCTGACACCAATATAGGGATTGGCGTATGTTTTAGTAAAGTATTCGGATTGGTCTCGCCTTTTGTAAGAGAATTTTGATGGGGTCATATCTCTCGTGATCCGGTGTCGATTTTCATGTGCTTGGGCTTGTTGGAAAGCTGGTTCAGAGATCTTTCCAACGGTGTATGGTACCTGCATATGCTTGGCTTTGTTTCTGTGCTCAAATTGGCACTTTTCTGGGCTGTGTGCTAGGGTTTCGTGGCAATTCCAGACACTTCAACGGACCGTATCTCTCACATCCAAAGGTCGATTTTCATGTGTTTGGGCTTGTTGGAAAGCTGGTTCAGAGAGCTTTCCAGCGGTGTATGATACCTGTATGCTGTCTTTGTTTCAGTGCTCAAATCTGCACTTTTCCGGGCTGTGTGCTAGGGTTTTTGTGGTAGCCGGTACACACCGGATATCGAGTCGTCGCCCAAGTCATACCCAAGTCATGGCCACGGACCGCGGTCCGTGTGGACCCACACTTGGTTGGTGAGCTACCTCAGACACACCAACCCATCCCGGGAAGGCCCAAACACACCAACCACGGTTGACCCCACGCCAGCAGAGCCCTCGGGAAGACCATGAAGCGGGGCCACCAAGGAAGAGGCCTCGGGGCAGAGGGAGAGGCGTCTTCCATGAAGAGGGAGGCGAGCCAAGGCCGATCGACCACAGGCGGGACATACAGCAATCCGGGCGGTCGAACCTTTGGAGCCACATCTGTAAAGCGAGGGTTGAGGCAATAAAGGTGCACGCTTTGGTGTGCCTCCCATTGTAGGTGGAGAACATAACATCTCTGGACAAGCTGCGCAGTAAATTGGTGCCGTAAAAATGATGTAATCACAGAATTGGAGGATCGCAAGGGACAAAAGTGCATGATAGCATCCACTTGCTACAATTTGACGTATTGCAAAGAATACCGTGCCAGGAGCTTGCAGATATGAGGGGCTGTAGACACCGCGGTTGGCAAATGCCATGGAAGCCGGGACGCCAGTGACAGAACCGCAGAGTGAGACACTGCAACACATGTCTCGATCCGTGCCGAGGTTGAGGCTAAGGCCACGCCACGGGAGCACGTGCCGCCTCCCCGGCCGAGGCTGCGAGGTCGCCAATGTGAGACAGGATTCCTGCGTCGCCTCGAAGCCAGCTGTGCGTAATCGAAAGTGCTCTTCGAGTAAGGGATTTAGCACGCAGATCGGGAGCTGCTGTGAGCCGCAGGCAGTCGTTGCCCGGCAAGGCAAGGGCCTCGGTGTCGGAGGCACATGAGCAACTCCGCCATTGCAGCGGAGATGGCAAGACATGACAACGTCTGCAAAGAGGCGAGCTCCGGACTCAGGAGAACGAAACCACAACAAAGAACATACCAACCCCGAACCCACCAACCTACGGGGCGTCAGCACGGAACACATTGCCGCGGACATACCGGATCCACGCCAGGGCCGCCACCACCCGTGGCCCGGCCCACGACCTATGCCTCACCCACCCCTCAACCAACACAGTGCGGCCCCACGAACTCGAGAACGAGCGCAGAGGCGCGAATGTGGTAGTGCGAGGCGGCCGGAGGAGTCGAGAGAACATCTCACTTCGGAGCTCGACCACCGCAGATCTTGGACCCGATGATGTTCCGACCGCGGACCATTGGAAAGGCGAAGTCGTCATGGAATTGATACGGTCGCCCGGGTGGTCATCTTCACGATTGAGCGTGCGTGCCAGGCGGGTGGCCATCTGCGTCGGGCGGAAGTTGAAGGGAGACGGCTGTGATGCGTGGCCGGGACTTGACCCCCCCACGCACAAAAGAGATCCGGCGTGGCGCAAAGTCGAGGGCTGCCAAGAGACATGGAGGGGCGGGGGCTGGTGGGGGAAGGATCGCGGGAATTGAGCTGACCAAACGAGGATGCGGGCACTGCCCCTCGAGTCCCCCCGAGGGGCCCCCAGCCTGAGCATCCACATCTTCCGCTCCCACAGGACCCACCACTACCACCGGACACGGAGGTGGCGATGCATGCCACTAAATAGGGATCATGCCTGCGTGGTATCACGAAGTCGCCGGGCTTTCCATGGCGAAGGGGCGATCTCAATTCGGGCCGCCATGGACATGGACATTATCTTCTGATGGAAACATGGGAACATCTTTGGTCCAAAGCTACACGATTTGCCGGGGATATCAGCGCTACTCCATCTTCAATTAGTGCTTAGGAAGCGAGGGCGAGGAATTGCGTGTTACTACCGTATACGGCCTTGGCCCAATCGGTCTCCCCCGGTATGCATTGACACAGCTGTGATACACAATGGGTACAGTGCGTGAGCAATGATGGCTCTCTTTGTGGCTTTCTGTTGCTACCCACATGCCGAGAGCAACTTTTTTACCACCACGCACTTGATGTGGATGACAAAAAGAGCCCTATGTCGATCTATATGATGACATCTGTACAGCATGCATAATTGGGCAAGGTCATGTTGCTTGAGACTTCAATGCGCGCCACGTGACGTAGCAGATCCCAAAATTTCGCACCTCTAGAGGGGATGTGTTGCAAATGGACCCCGAGAGATGGTTTGGCCAAGGCCGCCGATGTGGCCTGTGATGACACCTGGCAGATGGCCCGTGGCCGCTGTCGGGCGCGATCTTTGACACGGTCATTTGCAATGGGCAGGTGGGGCTGGGCCCTTCAGTCAGCTTCACTTGTAGACGTGAGACCTGTGGGGCGGCACTCCGGTGGTGGATGCGTAGCTATGGGCGAGCAATGCCTACACTTGATCACTCGCCCGATTGTTCCGGAACAGTGGGCGGACGGAAGCGGACTCACCATCACCATTCGTTCTGCTTGAGATAGATTGGCAAAGCCAACCGAAGGCACCCATTGCCCCAACACCCCATGTACCCACCGGTTGCGTGCGGACTATGATCATGCGGCGGTTCTATGCGAGGATGCTTGAGCATGAGGCTGCGGGAGTCTGCAACTCCCACACTTCAGCGAAGCCAGATGGCTCACGGTGAACCGGATCCTTCCCGAGGGTAGGGGACAGATGCTTTGGGAGAGGCCGCCTCGACGATCCCGTGGGCTGCAATCACTTTCCCTCGCAATCACCGGTTCCATGACGAATGCTCCGGAGTGAAACGATGGCTCCGCCAAGTCTTTGGACCCCACCATTCGCCTCGCAGGTCGGCCCGTCAATACCGCCTCCTTCCTCAAGACCAAGAAAGCCGTGTACCTTTGCGAGCACCAAAGAATGGATGTTTGGTCTTCTAGACCACCACCCTAGGGCCTTTTGGAGAAAGGTCTTGAGTAAGCCCGCACGTTTCACGAAATATTACCGGAACAATGGGTGAGATACTTGCAAAGGTTGTATGACCCAATGGGAAGCCGGGCACCGCACCCTCCGACAAAGGCCTAGCACCGGTCATTCTTGAAGGGATGTCATAATGGGCACGCAACCCTCACTAACGGAAGGCGCCAGATTTGGATGGTATCGCAGTGAGCTTCTCAAGTGGGCGGGCCCCCAATGGTGCCGGTTCTCCAAAGACTCTTCAGCGGGGCATTGCAAGAAGCTTCCCCAAGACGGACTACCGGTAGAGTTGTGCCCATATACAAAAGCGGGGACCCCCATAGCCCAACCAACCATCGCATTCATTATGGTCGATTCTGTCTTTGCCAAGTTGCTTTGCCGGATTCTGAGCGGCGATTGACACTTTGGGCAGAGGGATGGAGAAGTGCGGGCTCTCCAAGAAGCTTCCCAAGCATTCTACTATTGACCATATCTTCACTCTTAACACTCATAGAGGATAGCCTAATCGGAATGAATCAGTATTGTTGCTTTGTGGATTTCGCAAAGGCTTTTTTGACCACGGGTTCTGGGATAAGTTGTGGGATAGATTGAGACTGACTAGGGACCCCGTCGACTTCGCGAATGCTATATACGTACTATACGAGGCTTGCTCCGGTCGCCCCTCACACCGCCGGGGAGTTGTTTGTTAGTAGCATTGGGGTGCGCCGGCTGCCCCCTATCCCCGGCGGCTCGGCTTGTACATTGACCGGCTAGAAGAATGGCTAGTCGAAAGCACGGGGAAGGTGCTTTCGGTTGATGCACCACATAATCCGCAACTCATATATGCCGATGATGTTGACCTACCGCATATACCCTGCAGGACATGCAGCGCCACCGGATGCTTTGGACACTTTCTCGCCAATTCACGACGACATGAGAGTTAACTTGGCTAAGACAAGGGTGTTCTTTGGTCCCATCATCCGGCACCCACGCCTTCCCTCATTCACTTACGGGGCAGATAGTGGAGGTGGCTCGGCCTTATAAGTATTTGGGCATTGAGTTTTCTACTACCACATAATTGGGATGCATCCATCGGGTTACGGGTCCCTGCGGGCCGGAAAGCCACAGATGCAATGCAAAACAACACCACAAGGCGAGCTATATGCATGGGGTCACCAGCACACTTGTTCGGGGCCTTGGTTGAACCGGTCCTCCTCTATGGGGCGTAGTGTGGGGGCCAGTGATATCCCTCACCACTTGGAACCATCTAGAGCAGTACTGAAGGCCTTCTTGGCCCTGACCGGGAGTGAAATGCACGGTCCCATATCGATCTTGCTCTAGGGAGACGGGCTTCCTTCCATTCTGAGGGAGGGCTGCGGTGGAACGTCACATTATTTACTTCCGGAAGGTGGTGGCTATGGATGAAGCCCGAGCGCCCAACCTTGCTTTGGCGGTGGCGATGGGCCCTGCGGCGACTCAAAGCTCACTGGAAGACAAGCAAGTCCGGTGGTTCGCTATGGAATGTGCAGCTGCACGTGATGTGGACCAAAGGCATACACCGAAGGAACGCTACCGGCTTTGAAGCAAAGATTTGGATGCTTGCTTCATGGCCAAGCTTTGGGATGCAGAGGCCCCATCACATGTCAAGGTGGCAAATTATCGACAACAGGTTAATCCCATGCTCACAAGGCCCACACCACTACTGTGCACCCATCTACCCATGAAAAAGCGCCAGGTGATTGCTTCCATTCGCGATAGGTGCACACCACCTTCGCGATTGAGACAGGGAGATGGATTCGGAGCCGCGTGAGGATTGGAGTCAAGGCCAATGCCGCCAACAGTGGCCATTGAGGATGAAAGTCACGCCTCCGTGCATGTCCGGGCAGACGGAAGCATATCCGGCCTCTGTGATGCTTGGTTAGTTGTGCCCCATCAGGCCTTGCATGAGCTACCGAAAGCCACTGTAGGTTTGTTGGGATCGCATCGTCCAGGAGGTAATGGATACGGACACGCTTATGCCCCGCCCGACATTAACCTCAACCGTACTTGTGATTATGTATATAATCAGGTAAGATGTCAAGATCCTTATTGCTACTAAGGTTTTCCTCCTCAAAACCTTCCCGGGCGGGGGTTTTAATCCCGGTAGTAATCGCCTGCCGCTCTCTCTTTGTACTTGGGTCCCATAGGCGCTTGGTCTCGTGGACGATAAAAATCATATTCTATTCTATTCTATTCCCTTTTTTTTTTTTTTTTTTTTTGTAGAAACTAAGTTGGTATTATATTACATGCAATACATAGTAATACAAAAGAACAAAGAGTGACTCTATTGTACAGGCCATGACTCAGTCAAAAATTGGCCTAACTCTCACAAGGAAGAAATATTAACCAATTAAAAGCACTGTTTAAAAACTTAAAGAGAGTAAAACTGAAAACTGAAAATATAGTTATAGGCAACTCATTGAGTAATAGTATCCTTTAGTTAACTCTGCTGCTGCTGCCTTATTCATCTATAACTCCATCTAGAGTTATAATAGCATAAGCTCGCTTTGTATGATTGAAAAGCAGGTAATCCCCGTATGAAGAGGCATCCAAAATATGGAGAATCCATGAGTCCCGTGCCGCCTCGCATATGTCGAGCTTCTCCTCAAAGTATTGCTTGAGCTCTTGCTTAAATTGCCAAATGTCTTCATCTTCCAAAACTCTTTTCAGAGTTTTGACCGCAATAATTTCTATTTTTACCCAAAGAAGGGCTTCGAAACCTCCTGATGAGAAAGAGGCTTCATACCTTCCGGAACTTCCCTAACATGCCCACCTTCAAGATGCTTCTTGATCAGGTAATCTGTCAGCAACATCAGAAAGATTGTTAAGATAAGATGAAAATAATGAAAAAAAATCCCTGAAAGGAGCCCAAAGCGTCCCAGTTTTTATCATAATTGGACCCCCTAATAAGCCTGTGAGCCATGGTCGTATCAGCCAGCTCTAGTTGAAGGGTTGCTTTGAGGGAATTCAGGTCTGGAGGGGAATGATTGATGGCCACACCATTCCTGTGTTTCCAAATTGCCCACAAACAGAGTGTCCTGATTGTACCCAGAAAGGGAGAACCAATTGCAAGGAAATCAAATACATCAGACTCAGTAGCTGGAATAAAACCTATGTGGGTGCCTATCTAATTCCAGAAAGGAGTTAACCAAGGGCAAATAAAGATATGAGTTGAAGATTCGGCCTGGCCAAAGCCTAATGGACATCTATCTGAGATCTGGTCATTGTACTTGGCTCGATAGGCATTGGATTTAAGGCTTTTGTTCAGGAGAAGCCATCTAAAGAGAATGATCTTCTTTGCACACTGCAGCTTCCATCCTTTCCTGATGACACGGATGGCTTCAAATTCAGAACAACCCCACTGATTGGAAACTTTTATCCCTTGGGCATTCAATAGAATGGAATAAATTTTGGCAACACTGTACCCCTTGCCATCAAGGGTCCAATTATGTTCTTTTATCTCAGCACATGTTCCCTTATGATGTTGAGTTAAAGCTTTATAGATGTTCCTGGAGTCTTGCACCAAGCTGGAAATTTCCTGCCATGTCCTCCAACCTTCACCACTCACCATGCTTCCAACTGTGCATAACCCTTTAAGCTTCCACTCTTTATACTTCCTCGGATGTTTCAGAGCCAAACACCCATCATCCTCATCTGTCAAACCCTGATGCCAAAAGAAATTAAAGTCATCTGAAACATTTTCTATTGGATAAGCCTTGAAGCATACATACACTCTGTTCCATGCTTGTATGATTCTTCTCATGATAGTAGATGTTCCTGAACTTGGGTTGAGCTGGTAGAATGCTGAGTCTGGCAAATGATGAGAAGTAGATGGACTACTCGCTAAGGAAGTTTTTCCAATCCAGAACTTAGTTAGGAGAAGGGCTGGGGACTTTGATGTGGAGACTAGAGACCTCCAAACCAGTTTTGCTGCCAAGACCTGTGCCTGGAGGAACAGATCTTTACACCCCAATCCTCCTCTTTTCCTTGGAAGGGTTAAATGTTGCCACCCTACCATATGCAAACCCTGCCAAATGAACTCCTTCATAATAGGAGGCATAGAACCTGGTGAAATCATCACAAAAGACTTTATTGTTCAACAAATTGTTATTGAACTTAAATGGAGTATCCACAAGCATTTTCTGAGGTAGAATACCTGTGTCCAAAATCTGAGGATAATGATCTGATATAGAGTTGCTACAGTCATTGTTTATAGTCAAATTATCCCAACCTACTAGAGTAGATATGTTGGTGTAGTATCTATCTAGGAGGCAATACACTCTATCAGATCCTTTCCTCTTGTTGCTCCAAGAGTATGCATTAGAAGAGGAAGGGGCATGATATACAAAATTATTTATTTATTTTTATTTATTTATTAACTAGCTCTCTTAGGGCCTTGAAGGCCATGGAGCCTGAAACCAACAACAGTAATCACAATGACAGCAAAAAAGTGCGGTGCATGTCCACCGCCTTAAAATATGTCCCTAATTCTAATGGTGGTAACGTAAATAAAGAATAGAAATCCTGCTTTTGAATAGAGAACTTTCGGCGAATATCTTGGTAAACCGGGCATGCTATAAACACGTTGTTCTCATCTTCTATGCATCTCAGGTCACACAGCTTGCATAGTCTGGCTTCTAGTGGTAGTTTATGCCATCGACCTATCTCAATTTCCAATCTATGAGAGTCGGTTCAGAGCGAGCTATGACATGTGTAGGGACCCAGATGTTAGCATTTAAATAAGTCCGACTTTGTACTCTACCATACAATTAGCATGTGCCATGTAATGTCAAAGATCTGGTCGCCTTGGATTGCCCAAATGTGGTCAATAGCTAGTTGTTCCAATAGAACACAGCATCTAGCTTATTATCTAGCCCGATTCTCATCGGTGACTCCCCATTTGCTTGCCCATCTTTTCGGATCCCGCAATTCACCACCATGTTCCTCTCAATTAATCATGGCAACATGTGAGACCGGATCACAGGGCTGCCTCCTAAGCCCTCTTTTTACAAAGTTTATTGCTTGAAAGAGTGCCTCTAACTCAGCGGGGAACATCCCACAACAAGAAAAGGTCATTTAGCGGCGCCTATAGCGACGTATGCGACATCTATCGACGCCCGACGGCTGGCCGGGCATCGCCCGCAGGACGTCAAGCCGGCAGACATCGCCGCGATGCGCATCGGCGCCGCGTCGCGACGCGGCAGACGCCGCGACAATCGCACAAGCGTCGACGGGCGTGACTGAGGCGTGATCAGGCGTCGCATGCGGCGTGACACGTGGAATATATACGTGGAATATACACGTGGAATATCAAAAATCCCACGGTGCCGGGTAAAATCCACGTGTATCGCCGCATGCGGCGCAAAAAAAATTATGAAAATCCACGTGTAATTGAAAAGCCACGTGGCAATAAAAAGACGTGGATACGCCGCGGCGATGTATGAAAAAAAAATAAAAAAAAAATTAAAACTAGAAAAAAAGCACGCCAGAGGCCATAGAAAAAAAAAGGCGATGAAAATTATGTTTGTATAAGGGAAAAATTGTGGTGAAATTTATTGCCCATGGTTGAAATAGCATATGTTGTTTGGATAGTAATATGTTGGTGGAAGATGTAAATAGTAGTTTGTCTTCGACTATCTCCATTTCTAGTTGAATTTTATCATTTTATCTTTTAAAGCTTCCTATACGATGCTTATTTATTTAACCACCATTACGTTTACACTTTCAATTTCGCAAAAATATGAAAACTTTTTCTTGGGATTTTCAGATAATTTTGAAGATCGAATGCACCGATGCGGTGGTCATGAAATCATATATATCGGGATTAGATGGCATGGAGGCCGTGTACTTCATGCTCTAGGTTAAGGCAACCAAAACTATAGTTTAAAAAAGGGCTAAAAGGTCTTTATCTTTGATGATATGATTTTCCCTTAGTTAAAATCCAGATCACACCAAATATCATATGGCATATATAAGTATTTGAGAAAGAAATAAAAGGAAAAAATAGCAATAACTCAATCCAACTCATAAGTAGAGTTAAGCAAAACAAATTGGATGTATGGTAGTAAGCAAGGATGCTCAAACTTACTAACACTTGGTTGATCACCAATAGATTTGCATTCAAAGGGACCTTTTACAATCGGAGCTTATTATTTTAAGAATAGAATAGAAAATAATACATATTGGCATTGTTGAATTTTTTGAGTTGGTCTAAGGTACAAATTTTTTGTTGTTTAAGGGTTGAGTGGAGTTAATTTGTATTCAAGATTTTCATGCAAGATTAGGAATTGGAAGTGTTCTTAAAATAGTGGACATTTTCAAAACGGTCATATGTGGAATGGCAAAATTGACTTAATGGCAAAATTGGTTTGATGATGAGATGTATTTTACGTGCTAGTATATGACTCCATGCCAGAAGGTTCGCTGATCATTGGATCTTCAATGCTTAGGAAGGCATATTGAACTGGGACGTCCCAAGAACATAGCAATAAGGAGGCAAAGCCAAAAAACATTTTCGTTGGACGACCAACTTGTGGCCACGGTTGCAGGATTTGACATGGCAAAACATGGATCCGTGATAGTGACAAATGTTAGAGGGAACAAGCTTTTGTCAAATCACAAATCAAACAAAAAGATAAAGAGGACAAGACAAAAGAAAAAGAAAAAATATCAAGGATTTTTACCTGGGGTGTGATGACCCAAGTATCTTATTCTGTCCATAATTGTGCCATATAAAACCGTCATGTGGAAGAATTTCGGGAAGACTGGACGTTGATGGATTCGCAAGTCGAGATGTCGTCTCACAAGGTGCACGAAATTAAGATCGTCCACATGCACTTAAATTGTTCAAGGAAATGATGGAAGAGGGAGTACTACCCAAGAGAGTCACTTTCTAAAAGCATATGATAGCATAGATTGCATTGTACGAAGCAAGTTCATACACAATTATATTATTCAAGATGGGAGAATCTTAGATACTACTCTATGGAACACAATTGTAGACACATATGCAAAGTTTGGAAGCATGGAAAAGGCATGTAGCATATTTGAACCAAAGCGATGCCAACCATTTGATCCATTAATAACATATGCTAAAAAAAATGCAGCCCATGTCACCTCATATGAGATATTCAACATTATAACTAGACATTCAGCATTATAATTGTATGATTGATTTTTTGTTTCAAAACTCCCTGTGCTTAGTGTGTATTAAAGGCATGAAATTGTAGATCTAGGGGCGCATTAATTTGATAAATTTGTATGTCTAAACCCTCATTGCACCTTTTAGCTAAAGCATCTATGTCATTGTAGAGAGTAACATAATATAGTACTTGGCCAAAAGTACTCTAGCATGATTTTTATTTGAAATCAAGCAAATAGCGAGAAGATTTGCCATAGATGCATTGGTTCGAAGACAATTAGAACAATATGATTAGCCCATTACAATAAATTTCATTCAAATTTCTTGTAGAGAAAAGTGTCCGCCAACTATGGCTATAAAGTATAACATGCCCATCTAGCTTTGGGAAATATTCGTGGACCAAATCCTCAAAAAGCAAGCTAATAAACATGGTAAAGTTCTTGCAGACAAACTCTTACATAATATGACAAGTATCCTTCTATTGAGCTAAAGAAGTTGGTTGAGAAGAATATGCTACAAGAAGTGATGCATATACCCATAATGTCTCAAGGACAAGGAGATTTTCTCGCGACAAGAACTGGACATTGACATTAATATAACATGGTCAAGCGTATTTCAATGTCCAATTTTTCTTTATAGATGTCTCCGGCAACAAATGTTATAAGTTTATTGGCTCCAAAGTAAATTGCGGTGGCCTATGATCTCAGATGAAAATGTGAAGATTGTTCAGCTTAAAAGTTTTTGTATGTTTTCCGAATCGAATGGCGCTTATAATGTCACCATAGCTTCTTTGCAAAGAAAACACAACGTAAAAGTACACGGTACCTCTTTGACTATTAGTTTCCCCATAGTTAACTATCTAATGCATGAGATAATCTACATGAAGGTACAAACCTCAAGGGGGGTAGAAATTGCTAGTGCTCTCTAGAACTTTCCAAGTTGCCTTGGATCTTTCATGTGTCTTTGACTCAGAACAAAGATTTGCTCAGCAACTCATGCATTTATATAGGCCCCATGTGATATTCCACATGGCCTCCACATATTGGACATTTTTCAGACCTCCAAACATCATCCCGCTGGTGGTACAAGAATATAAATTATTTCAACTTAAGCGTGAAGCGTGTTTATCAAGTTGGATCAAACCCGAAAAAAATGTTGCAAAGGCACTCCCCCGTGATATAACGAAATAGAGATTACGTGGCATTGGTCTCCTCCTCGCATGGATATTCAGCAGAGATAATCCCATGGAGCGGATAATAAAAAAAAAGCTTTAGACACTTAACCATGACGACTTTTTCCAACTCTAGCCCATTCTAGTGTCTCTTTCCAAAGATCTCTTATCTTGAAAATAATAGATATGCTACATTCTTAGCACATTCAACAAATAGCACATGAAATGGACACTCTTGATGTTTTCGAAATTTTGGGTGCCGTGCTTGATTCCAATAATTAGACGCAAGTTATATAAAGCTTCAGAACTTATATTTATTATGGTGGTGGTGGTGGGGACTTATATTTATAGACTATAGTACCATAGAATGAAGAATATGCCTTGCATGATGAAATTTGTTACCAAAACACCTCTCGAAAAGGATATTTTTATCAAGGGATCATCATCATGAGCTTATGCAAGCAAAGGTTATAGCAAGACAATTATAGGACCTTGTCTCAAACATTGCCAAACAAATGGGTAATTTGGAGCTTGAAGCGTAGAAATGCTAGAGAAGGATGGCAATTATGTTGAAGGAGCATCAAAATTGAACATATATACATCTAGGGGATGATAACAAAGGTTGGCCTCGAGGCAATGTGATGGGATGCGCCTTCTTACAAAGGCCAAAGAATCCATCATTACTAGATGAAAATATAAGCTCATATACCTCGATAATTCCGCAATTCTTGGTCTTCTTTTATCATAAATCAAACACTCACCTTATGGGCTGCCTTCGGCCCACAGCCCTATATAAAACCTAAATCGTGACAAAAGTCCGAAAACAATATTTAATATAACTAAGATCCAACTACAAGGATAAATGAACTTGAAGGCTCCGGCTCTTTCAAAACCGAAAAGAAGCGTGATTGCAACATCGATCATCATAGCCATTGGATTGTATTTTCATATAAAAAGCAATGTCGCTAATAGACCGCACATGCCTGGAAATAGCTAACCCAAATGCGTAACATAGAACAAAAACATTGTCTATTTATCACCGCTATTATACAATGCGGGATCTATCTTTACGCCCCTTGATTGAGGAATCTATACCCGGATAACTTTTTAGGCATTAGATAACTTTCAAAACTCGATAACTTTTGCTAACTCTAGGCATTAGGTAACACTAGCAATACCGTGATAACTAGATGCCATTATGAAAATCCAAGATCAAGCTTTTATTGGAGTGGAATATATTATTGGGACTGTCGATAGTTGCAGAGTAACACAAAAGAAGAACATGAAAGATATGGTGGGGTATCTCGTACTTTTTTCTCTACATTCTAGTCTCAGTCAGCCCTAAATCAAGCATTTGTATACCATTCTTAGTTATTTGCGTGTTGTATCGAATCTAATAGACGTAATCTAAACTATCAACCGAAAATGGGCATTTTCGATACCCTTGCAAATGTTATGATTGAAGTGCTAAAATGGAAAACGCTAAAACATACCAGAATGAAGCGATGGAAATGAAATCCATTGAAAGAGGAAGACCCATCTCCATGGCAAAAACGACCGCAATGAAAAGATCCCGATTCTTCAAAAGTTGAGCGATTTAAGCCGCCGCTGATATCCGTTTGATATAATAAACGTGCTCAAATGTCAGAGATAGACCAAAAATGCGTAAACAGAGAAAAATAAATGGATAAGAGAACAAAGCAAAGATAACACGACCGCCTATAAAACAAAAAACGTAGTGTATATCCTCTTCACATAAGGATATTACCAAAGCCACTCGAGGCCTCTTCTTCCGGATTTTGCCCCTTGTAGACTTAAGGTCCTAAATTGATTGCAAGCTGCGTGGCTTAGCATGTACAAATATGGCGAAAAAGAAATCTGGAAGCGATCTGATGGAATTAGGAGTCAAAACCGGAGGCGTCGGAGCTGTGGCCTTGGTACTACCCAAATTTTCTAATAACACAATAGAAGATGGAAATTCTATAGGAAAAAAAGAATACAATAAGCAGAGATCCGAACAGAAATAAGCCTAGAATTGCAAGGAGGGTTGCACGCTTGGTTAGGGCCGACGTGCTAAAAATAAAAAAATGAAAAAATGTTTGGCTTAGATAATTATTACAATATGATGTACAAGGAGCAAAATGGCATTTATATTGTTATATTTATATTTTAAAGTAATCACAAAAGTATTTTTATATTTATATTTTTAAATAATCACAAAAGTGAATTGTATTTATATTTTTAAATAATCACAAAAGACTCGTTAAAGGGAGTATCCACCCTTTTTAGCCTAGAGCTAATCTATGTCGATTCATTGGAGTAGTCATCCGATTTGGGGTTTGCATTGGATGGCCCTCCACCATAGTTTGCAGATCCTCGCCGGCCAGCGCCCCATGTCCTCGCCTAGGGCTTGATTCATCTCCCGCATCGCTTCCTATAAAACCAAAAGAATATGGCATTAATGTAGTTCATAGAATTATAATAATTTTTACAACGCACCCCGCATTCCGTGATGTGGGACAGTTCCCCTCTTCGCCAGATAACTATTGATACAGATAAAACAGCCCATCGCCTCGGCTATTTTTACGTTGTCGCTTGCTAGGGGAAAACCCGATAGCTAGGTCTATGACAATATAACGAAGTATTAGCTAATGACATTTAAAGTTCTTATTAAAATTAATGTGAACTAATATAGCTCTTACTGAATCTATGGTGAAACCCTTTCCGATTTGGAGCCCAAATGAGATCGCTGTTCACTTTTAGTTGCTTTGTTGGTCCGAGCTCTATGTTTCGTTTCGATCCTTTGCACGCTCAATGCAATCCGATTGAAAGGCACACAACATTATCACAACTTAAAGTGAACGAATGGCAAAAAATAAGAAATACCTTGATATCTTCCTTGTGGAGATTAAGTGGTTTAGGGACTTTTGACCAATCGCCCCAACTTTTCAAGAAGTCATCTTCGGGCCTTTGACCACTCTTTGCCTTTGACATAAATCGATAGCTCAACGCAATATTAAAATAATAAAACAAGACTATGACTAGGTCATGCACCTAACAAAAATAATTAGAAATGTGGGACTAGGGCCCCGAACATCCGGGTCCCTCCACTCATGGTGGAGCCGACCATGTCTTTGCCCCTAGCTACCTCTAGCTAAAACCGACAATGAACGTGGAACTAAGGTCCAAACACCGGGTCCTCTCCACTGCGGTGGAGCTGACCATAGCCACCTCTACCTAAGAATGAGAAGAAAAGTGGACTTGGACCAACATCTGGTCCTCTCCACGCTAAGGTGGAGCCGACCGTGCCCTTTGAACAAGCCACTACAATTTTATTTTAAACCTAACAAATAACAAGTCAAGTCGACTTGAACCCCGGTAAGTGATCCTCTCCACTCTAGGTGGAGCCGAGCCGTTCCTTGAACAAGCCACTCCTTAACCTAGAAAAATAAAATTTGATCATAGTGGAAGTGGACTCGAACCCGGCACACATGGTCCTTCCACTCTAGGTGGAGCCGAATTCGCGCCCTTGAACAAGCGACTCTGGCCAAATTTTTTAACCTATTTAAAGCTATAAAAAAAAATGCAAGTGTGATGAACTTACCAAATGAAGAATGTGCAGACAAGATCCCCGCAGGGCCCAAATAAAAAAGGACAACCGCCAAAACCCGCAGAAAAAAGTTAAAAGAATAAGAACAAAAAGAAGAAGATCGAAAAAATAAAAAATTAAAGCGGAAAAAATAGAAAATCAAGAAAAGAAAAAAAAAATGATCAAGAAGAAAATAAGGGTGGGGGGAAGAAGAAATAAGGGAAGGGTCAAGATTGGAAGGAAAAGCAATGGAAGGAGAGAAGAAGAAATGATGGGGGGGGGGGGAAGAGAAGAATAGGGAAGGGAAGAGAAAGAATAGAAGGAGGAAGAAGGGAAGAAGGGAAGGAAAAGAAATATGAAGAGAAAAAAATAAGAGAAGGAGAGAAGAGAGAAAAAAAAATAAGAGAAGAAGAAAGAATCAAGAAGGGAAGAAGAGAAAGAAAGAATAGAATCAAGAGAAGAGAAGAATAGAATCGAATAAGAGAAGAGAATAAGAGAATAAGAATAAGAGAAGAGAAGAATAGAATAGAATAAGAGAAGAGAAGAATAGAATAAGAGAAGAGAAGAATAGAATCGAAGGGGAAGAGAAATAATAGAAGGAGAAAGAAGGGAAGAAATAAGAGAGAAGGAAAAGGGAAGGAACTAAATATGAAGAGAAATGAGAGAAGAAGAGAAGAAATGAGAGAAGAAGAGAAGAAGGGAAGAAGAAAGAAGAGAAGGAAAGAAGAGAAGAAAATAAGAGAAATATGAAGAGAAATGAGAGAAGGAGAGAAGAAATGAGAAGAAATGAGAGAAGAAGAGAAGAAGAGAATAAGAAGAAGAGAGAAGAAGAGAAGGAAAGTAGAGAAGAGAAGAAGAAAGGAAGGGGAAAGAATAGAAGAGAAGAAATGAGAAGAAATAAGAGAGAAGAAGAAAATGAAGAACACAAAAACCTAGGCTAGGCATGCACCTTTCAAAAAAAAAACCTATTCAATCTAAAAAAATATGATGTACTAACCTTAGAATAGTTGCTTGCGTGTCGAAAAGTAGTAGCCGCAGATCGCCCAAAAAGCTCAAGAGGAAGTTTAAAAAGAAAGGAGCGGAAAAAGCCGCTACGTTTAAAAATTACAGCCCTGACGTGGATCGGATCCACGGACGTCGACGATTTTGTTATAGCGACGTTATGGACTTTATATTTTTTTTGACGCCTTTTTAAATGTGACGCCATTAAAGTTTGTCCCTAGGCTTATTTAGATGTGGAGGCCTTTGAGAACCGAGGATCCAATCGGGCTGGATAGGGGGAACCAGCTCGGAGGGTGGTCATTAGCGCCTCCCGGGGAGCGCCACAAAGGGCTGCCTCGGGAACTGGGGTGGGACTCTCCCCTCTTGTGAGGGATCCCGCAAGGTCCCCGCCTCGCTTTGACTTGGGGGAGGGTGCCGGCAGTTTGCCCCCGCGCCTTGGTCGTTCCACCGATTCTAATACTAACCCTTTGACCTAGACCTTCTCCAAAAATTCCAAAAATTGGGGGCGTGTCGAGATGAATTAGGAATCCAGGCGGCAAAAAATCAGAATTTATTTTCGCATAATGCATTAATTCTTTAATTTATGAATGTCTTACACAGCACCGCGCCCCCGACTTCTAATTGCCACATCAGGGAGGAGGACAAGCCCAAACTCCCTTCCGTGGAGTTCCTATTACTCTGCCCAAAGGCGGCTTCTCGGCTGTGTCCCAACGCAACAGACCAAGACTTCGGCCCCAAACGCATAAAACCCTTCTAGAACACGGCAACCCACATGGTTTACGTTTGAAGGCCCTCTCCTTGTCGATTCGCCGAGACCTTGCGCCGTGACTTGACGTGGAGTGGGGGTGTTGACTTGAGCACGGACCCTAAAATCCCGGGAAGGCCGCTTTCCCCGAATTTCCTCTCCCTAAGGCACGGGGGCGGGACGGGCGACCTCCCCTCTCCGGAACTACAATTTGGCTCTGCCAATGGACTCAGAACATCGACATTGCCCTAGGGACCAAGTTACGTGGGCCGAAGACCAAACTTCGGCCCAAAACGAAAACCCTTCTAGAACCACGGGCAACTCACGGGGTTTACGTTTTAGGAGGCCCTCTTGTCGATTTGGCCGGAACCTTTGCGCCGTGTCTTGGCGTGGAGTGGGGGAGTTGTTGGCCTTGAGCGGTGACCCTAAAATCCCCAAAGCTGCTTGCCCGGTTTCCTCTCCCTAAGGCCGCAGGGGCCGGGCCGGGCGACCTCCCCTCCCGGGAATCGCAATTTGGCTGCGCCAATGGACTCTTAACGTCGACATTGCCTTAGAGACCAAGTTCGTGGCCAGAAGACTAAAACTTCGGCCCCAAAGCGTAAAAACCCTTCTAGAGCCCGGCAACTCCACGGGGTTTACGTTTGGAGGCCCTCGCCTTGTAAATTTAGGGACCTTCTTGTAGGTGTCTTGGCGTGGGAGTGGGGGTGTTGGCCTTGAGGAAGCGATGACCCTAAAATCCCAAAGGCTGCTTGCCGAATTCAATTTATTACGAGGTTAATTATGCCATCCATGTCAAATAGCTTTAGGAAGCGGTCCGTTGAACAAGGGCATTCTCTTTATCCATATGCCTTGATACTTAAAAAACACAACCATCATTACAAGCAACCAAATCTAAACCCCCAACCTTGTTAGTCTTTTTACTTTTTCTGTAATCATTTAACTTCATTCTATTAGTTATGATGCTTTTCTGTAATCATTTATCTTCATTCTAATAGTTATGATGCATATATTCTCAATGCAATCTTAGACCAAGTATAACGTCCAGCCAGCCAAGGTCAACCCCAAACGATCCCACAAACTCCATTTCTTTGACCTTAGCTAACCCTTTGACCTAGACCTTCTCGAAAATTTGAAAAATTGGATTAGGAATCGGTGGCAAAAATCGAATTTATTTTTCGCACAATGCATTAATTCGAATTTATGAATGTCTTGCCAGCAAAAGCGCCCCCGACTTCTACTTGCCACATGGAGGAGGATGGACCCAAACTCCGGCTCCGTCAGTTCCCCTTGCTCGTGTATTCACCGGCTGCGGCTTTCTCGGCCCAGTCCCAGGATGGTTGCAAGTAAATGGAGCTGAAGGGACCAAGTCTCGGCCCCAAAGCGCCAAACCCTTCTAAGCACATGGCAACCCACGGGGTTTTACGTTTTGGAGGCCCTCCTTGTCGGTCGAGATGGCGGGACCTTGCACCGTGACTTGGCGATGGAGTGGGGGTGTTGGCGCCCTTGCTCCATATTCTCGGCGTGGACCCTAAAATCCCCCAAAAGTCGAACTTGCAACCCGAATTTCATCTCCCCAAGGCCACAGGGGCCGGGCTTAGGCGACCTCCCTCTCGGAATCGCGATTTGGCTCTGCCAATGGACTCGAAACGTCGACATTGCCACGGGGACCAAGTTCCGTGGCGAAGACCACCCGACCTCCAAGAAGCGCCAGCGTAGCTCACTTCCATCACACTCGTGAGTCAATTGGCCTAGGATGTGGATGCGGGATACTATCGTGGAGGGCGTGAGTGTTTCTTTCTTTTTGCAAAACCGACCTTGTAACTTGCCCTAAGGTAATTCGCATTCCGGGGAACGATTTGGCGGGGGTCGATTTGCCATTCAGGAGCCTCCCGGTGCTAACGACAAGACATCTTGCGGTTTCTACAAGGTCGACCTCGGGGCGCCCATGGGGTTTGACAAGTTCTCCGGGGCCGTCTGGAATCTTTTGGGCCTTCGAAGAGGGCCCCCCAAGCGGAGGATCCAGCGGTGGGATAGGGGAACCGCTCCGGGAGGATGGTCACAGCGTGCAGCCCCAGGGCCGGGGAGCCTGCCGGGAAGGGCTGCCTCGGGGAACTTTTGGATCCCCTCTTGGGGTGGGACTCTCCCCTCTTGTGAGGGATCCCTGCAAGGTCCCCGGCCTCGTTTGACTTGGGGAAGGGTGCCGGCTGGGGTTGCCACAGCGGGCCGCCCGGACCGGATTCTATCACTAACCCTTTGACCTAGACCTTCTCATAAAAATTTGAAAATTGGCGTGTGTGCTGGAGATGGATTAGGAATCCGGTGGCAAAAATCAAATTTATTTTTTGCACAATGCATTAATTGCGAATTTATGAATGTTTTGCCCGCTACTTGGCGCCCCCGACTTCTACTTGCCCACGGGGAGGAGGATAGGCCCAAACTTCCATCCGTCAGTTCCCCTTGCTCCATATTCTCATCGGTCAGCTTCTCGGCTAAGGTCCCAAGTCACAACAGACCAGAGTCTCGGCCCCAAAGCGCAAACCCTTCTAGAACCACGGCAACCCCACGGGGTTTCACGTTTTGGAGGCCCCCTCTCCTTGTCGGCCAGGCGGGACCCAAGGTCGTGACTTGGCGTAGAGTGGGGGTGTTAGCCTTGAGCATGGACCCTAAAAATCCCCGAAGTTGCTTGCCCAATTTCCCTCTCCCCAAGGCCACAGGGGCCAGGGACGGGCGACCTCCTCTCCGAATCGCAATTTGGCTCACGCCAATGGACTCGAACGTCGACATTGCCTCCCCGGGACCAAGTTTCGCGGGCGGGGAAGACCACCCGACCTCCAAGAAGCGCCAAAGTAGCTCACTTCATCACACTCGTAGTCAATTGGCCTAGGATGTGGGCGGGATCTTTGCGTGGAGGGCGTGAGTGTTTCTTTCTTTTTGCAAAACCGACCTTGTAACTTGCTCTCTAGGGTAATTTAGCCATTGGAACGATTTGGCAGGGTCGATTTGCCATTGGAGCCTCCCGGTGCCGGAGCGACAAGACACTGCGGTTTCTACAAGGGGTAGACCTCGGGATGCCCCGCGGTTTGACAAGTTCTCAGGACGATCTGGAATCTTTGGGCCTTTCGAAGAGGGGCCCCCGAATCCGGAGGATCCAGCGGGTGGGATAGGGAACAGGGCTCGGGAGGGTTGGTCGTGCGATGCACCCGGGGGAGCCAGTAGAAGGGGGCTGCCTCGGGAACTTTGGATCCCGCCTCTTGGGGTCGGGGCGCTCCCCTCTTGTGAGGGATCCCCGCAGGTCCCGGCCTCGTTTGACTTGGGAAGGGTGCGGCTGATTTATACAGCGGGCTGCCGCAAGCCGTTCTAATGCTAACCCTTTGACCTAGACCTTCTCCAAAAAATTTCTAAAATTGGGCCGTGTCTTTGGAGATGGATTAGGAATCTAGCGTAAAAAAATCAGAATTTATTTTCATACAATGCATTAATTGCGAATTTATGAATGTCTTGCCCTTCGCAGCGCCCCCGACTTCTACTTGCCACATCGGGAGGAGGGCGGGGCCCAAACTCCGCTCCATCGGTTCCCGCTCTCCGTATTCTCGGCTGTAGCTTTTTCGCCCAGTCCCAAGTGCAACAGACCAAGTCCCGGCCCCCCAAAGCGCAAACCCTTCTAGAACCCGGCAACCCAATAGGGTTTCGTTTTGGAGGCCCTCTCCTTGTCGGTCGGCGGGACCTTGGCGCCCGTGACTTGGCGTGGAGTGGGGTGTTGGCCTTGAGCACGGACCCTAAAATCCCCTAAGCTGCTTGCCCCATTTCCTCTCCCCAAGGCCACAGGGGACGAAGGCGACCTCCCTCTCCCTGGGAATCGTGATTTGGCTCTCGCCAATGGACTCAAAACGTCGACATTGCCACGGGGACCAAGTTCGTGGCGGAAGACCACCCGAGCCTCAAGAAGCCAAAAGTAGCTCACTTCCATCACACTTTCGTAGTCAATTGGGCGTAGGATGTGGATGCGGGATCTTGTCGTGGAGGGCGTGAGTGTTTCTTTCTTTTACAAAACCCGACCTTGTAACTTGCTCTCTAGGGCTAATTTCAGCCATTAGGACGATTTGGGTGGTCGATTTGCCATTCTAAAGCCTCCTCGTGTGCGAGCGACAAGACTTCTGCGGTTTCTACAAGGCCGACCTCGGGACTCCCCGGTTTGACAAGTTCTCCCGGACCCGATCACGGAATCTTTTGGGCCTTCGAAGAGGGGCCCCTGAGCGGAGTGGATCCAAGCGGTGGGATAGGGGAGGCAGGGCTCGGGAGGGTGGTCATTAGCGTGAGCCCCACGGGGGCTTATTTGCCCAGAAGGGTTTGCCTCGGGAACTTTTGGATCCCGCCTCTTGGGGTCCAGGACTCTCCCTCTTGTGAGGGATCCCCGCAAAGGTCTTGGCCTCGTTTGACTTGGGGAAGGGTGCCGGCTGGTTTCCACGCAAACGGCTGCCCCGACCGTTCTAATGCTAACCCTTGACCTAGACCTTCTCCTAAAATTTCGAAAAATTGGGTCGTGTCTTTGGAGATGGATTAGGAATCCAACCGCAAAAATCAGAATTTATTTTCGTACAATGCATTAATTGTGAATTTATGAATGTCTTGCCATGCAGCGCCCAGAGCTTCTACTTGCCACATCGGGAGGAGGACAGACCCAAACTCCTCTCCTCCGCTGGCCCCCTTGCTCCATATTCTGCACTGTAGCTTCTCGGCCTGTGTCCCAAGTGCACAGCAGACCAAGTCTCGCCCTCAAAATGCAAACCCTTCTAGGAACCTAGCAACCCACTGTGGTTTACGTTTTGGAGGCCCTCTCCTTGTCGGTCCGGGCGGGACCTTGGCGTGACTTGACGTGGAGTGGGGGTGTTGACCTTGAGCCGCGGACCCCTAAAATCCCCACGGAAAGCCGCTTGCCCAATTTCCTCTCCCCAAGGCCACAGGGGACGGACCAGGCGACCTCCCTCTCGGGAATCGCGATTTGGCTCGCCAATGGACTCAAAGCGTCGACATTGCCTGGGGGACCAAGTTCCGTGGCAAAAAGACCACCCGACCTCCAAGAAGTGCCAAAGTAGCTCACTTCCATCACACTTTCGTAGTCAATTGGCTAGGATGTGGATGCTGGATATCTTGTCGTGGAGGGCGTGAGTGTTTCTTTCTTTTGCAAACCGACCTTGTAACTTGCTCCCTAGGGTAATTTCGCCATTCCGGGACGATTTGGCGAGGGGTCGATTTGCCATTCCGGAACCTCCGGTGCGAGCGACAAAGACACTGCGGTTTCTACAAGGCCGAGCCTCGGGGCTTGTGGTTTGACAAGTTATCGGACGATCACGGAATCTTTTTGGGCCTTCCCAAAGAGGGGCCCTAAGCGGAGGATCCAGCGGTTGGATAGGGGAAGGGCTCGGGAGGGTGGTCATTAGCGTCGGCCAGGGGGCGCCGCGGGGAAGGGTACGCCTCGGGAACTTTTTGGATCCCGCCTCTTGGGGTCCAGGACTCTCCCCTCTTGTGAGGGATCTCTGCAAGGTCCCGGCCTGCTTTGACTTGGGAAGCCCCGCAGCGAAGAGCTACTTTGATCATTCTAATGCTAACCCTTTGACCTAGACCTTACCAAAAATTTCAAAATTGGGCTGTCTTTGGAGATGGATTATGAAGATCAACCCGGCAAAAATCGAATTTATTTTATTTACAATGCATTAATTGCGGATTTATGAATGTCTTGCCAACTGCAGAAGATCCCCAGGCTTCTACTTGCCACATCGGGAGGAGGAGCCGGGCCCAAACTCTGCTCGGGGTTCCCCTTGCTCCGCGTCTTCTACGGCTGCGGCTACCGGCCAGTCCCAAGTGCAGCAGGACCAAGTCTCCGCCCCCAAAAACGCCAAACCCTTCTAGAACACAGCAGCCCACGGGGTTTCACGTTTTTCGAGGCCCTCTCCTTGTCGGTCCGGGCGGGACCCTTGGCGTGATTTGGCGTGGAGTGGGGGTGTTGGCCTTGAGCGCGGACCTAAAATCCGGGGGGCTGCTTGCCCGAATTTCCTCTCCCAAAGGCCACGGGGCGGGACCAGGCGACCTCCTCTCCGGGATCGCGATTTGGCTCTGCCGATGGACTCGAAACGTCGACATTGCCACGGGGACCAAGTTGCGGGGAAGACCACCCGACCTCAAGAAGCGCCAAAGTAGCTCACTTCCATCACACTTTCGTAGTCAATTGGCCTGGGATGTGGATGCGGGGATCTTGTCGTGGAGGCGTGAGTGTTTCTTTCTTTTGCAAAACCCGACCTTGTAACTTGCTCCCTAGGGTAATTTAGCCATTCAGAACGATTTGGCGAGGTCGATTTGCCATTCATTACGTCACATATACATCTTGGCGTGTTATATAAATCACATATAAATCTTGGCGTGTCATATCGTCACATCGTCACATATCTCTTGGCGTGTCATATCGACACATACATCACATACGTCACATATCACGGCGCCGCATGCGGCGTCCGCGTAAATAAACATCCACCGGGCGAGACACACCGCCGTCCACCAGCGCCCAAGCCCACGTGGCGTCAGCGATGGGCCAAGCCACCGTATGCGTGCGCATGCAGCGGCCTGGGATGTGGATGGAGGATCTTGTCGTGGGGCGTGAGTGTTTCTTTCTTTTGCAAAACCGACCTTGTAACTTGCTCCCCTAGGGTAATTTAGTCATTGGGATGATTTGGCGTGGTCGATTTGCCATTCATTACGTCATATATCTTGGCGTGTCATATCGTCACATATATGTGCTTGGCGTGTCATATCACGTCACATACGTCACATATCGCATCTTGGCGTGTCATATCATTACATACGTCCACATCATCACATATACGGCGTCGCATGCGGCGCCACGATAAATAAACATCCACGGCGAGGCGGTGCCGGGTCCACCAGCCCAAGCCCACCAGCGTCAGCGATGGGCCAAACAGTAATATGCCGTCGCATGTGACGCGGCGTCATAAGCATCCACCGGGCGTGACATTTTTGCCGTCCCGGGCGCCAGCGTCCACAGGTGACGGATGCTCACGCCGTCGGCGATTGTCGAGCGTCGCACCACCGTCGCATGCGGCGATGTGCGGCGACGTGACGCGTCGCGTGGCGTCGCGCATGGTGGCGTTATTTGCGGCGTCGCGTCGCCTGAGGCGTCGCCAAGCCCGTCGCTAAATGTCCATTCTCTTGTTGTGATCCACCTCTACGCCAACATGATGGCGTATGGTATTTGGCTTCTGATGCCTAATTCCTCTTTCAAGAATGTTTTCTATACTTGCTCCACCTGATTCCATAATTTATGCACCAGCTTATCCCACTGAGATCTTTCTCCTTTTGACATGTTGATCTTTTTCCTTGCCTTCTGCTCCTATGAGGGGGTGTTATTGAAGTCACCACTTAAGACCCAATTGTTGACATTCTGCCCCTGTAGCCAGTTTGACATGTTTTTCCATTGCTCCTCTCTTTCTTCAGGGGAAGTAGAAGCATAGACATTAATAATGCCTACTTGTTCATTCTCCATCTCCAAAAAGACAACCTGCCATCTGCCCGAAGGATGTGAGAAGGAGCCTAATTTTTTGAGCCCATTCCACGCAATACAGATACCACCTTTAATGCCATCTGCTGGGGCCCATATGGAATCCCCATTGGGAAATATCCAATTTCCCAAATTTAAGGCCTCGAAAGCTGGAAGCCTGTGCTCCTGTAACAAAATTATGTCTGTTTTGATCTCCTTGAGAGGAATTAGAGCCCTTTTCCTATTCAGGGGACCCTTAATACCTCTCAAATTCCAAGAGACTATCTTCATTGGAGTTTGGAGCTTCGAGTAACAGGCCCATGTTCACTCGGAGTATAGACCTTTTTTTGCCTCTTTTTGATCTGTGGAAGTGGAGTAACAAAAGATTGTTCATTGGATTTCTTAATGGAATCATTTTCTATTTCTTCATCACTTCCTCCTTCATCATCCCAGAACTTTCCAGACAGTCTAGATGAGGGATCCTTCAACTCTTTTAACTGTGCAGCCGATGCATAAATATTTCTCCTTCCACAAGACTAGCATACAACTCTTCATTTGCACCCAACTCCCCCTCTGTTGCAATATTCAGTTGAGGTTTCAATTGGATCAAATCCTTGGCAGGAGCAACTGTTGTGGACTCCTTTCCTCCCTCCCCAATGGTGTGAGGAAGGGTGTTTGTTAGAACATCCTCTGTCGCTGGTTCCAAGCCCATTTTTTTTTAGCCTTTAGGGAAGAGCTCCAGAATAGGAAGTGGAGAGTCAACATTGTAGTCAATTGGAGGCACCAGAAGGGAAACCTTGGGTGAGCTAGGTTCACCTTTATCTTTATATCCAGAAGAGTCCTCCGAAGAGGAGTAATCATTTGCCTGGGGCAATTCGGGTTCTCTTATCGTAAGAGACAAGGATCTGACCTCTTCAGAAATGTTGGGTTGTGGCACATTCTCCTCCGTAATTCCTTTCCCTTTGGAATCGGGATTGTTCAGGACCTTAACCTTAGAGACATCCTCCAGAAATTGTACTTTTCTTTTCCATTCACTCCTCAATTTCTTTTCCACACTCTTTCCCGACTCCACCCTTGTTTTTTCCTTCTCCTTTTCTTCCCTAATTCTTTGCCTTTTTTCACTGCCGTTTTTATTCTGTCTTTGTCTTTCTTGCTTCCCCTTGTTTGGCGTGATCCAATACCCTCCTTCTGCTTCCCCAAATTTTGTTCTTGTGATATCTCCTTAACTTCTCTCTCTCCCTTACAAACTTTCCCTCCATGCAGCCTAATGCCATATGCCGAGCATGGCTGGGGAAGTCCCTGCCACACTAGATTCAAGGTTTTGGGCTTCTCGGAATTATTCCATCCGGCGTGGACTTATTTGCAGGGACTAAATCCCATGTATTGGAATGAGCAATCTCTGCTCACTCTATTTCAGCAGACTGGAAACATCATAAGCTGGGAGGTCTCTCAGGACAAGGCTCCGAGAGTCTGAGCACTAATTTATCTGCTTAAGCCAATCCTGGATACAATTAATTTTGTGGATTACTTTGGTAAGCCCAAAACCGTGAACATGACTTTTGATAGGAGTTCTATTCTTCTTATTCTGCATGTTTCGGGGTTCACTATTTGTGCTCTGCATTTATATCGTTCTTGGGTAACATTTGGGATTTCTTATGCTTGCACGATTTTTGCCTCTTGACTTCCATTTCTTTCCTTTATCTCTATTATTATTTTTCGGTTGCCTCTAGGGGGGCAAACCCTTGTTTATATGGATTTATGGCATATCCTAGGTATATGCTAGAATATACCTAGGATATGCTGATGACTGCTCCAAACCTACTATTCGCTGTAAACTCTCGGTCACCTGCATTCTGGATCCAGGATGCTCCAACCGAGTAACTGGCAGGAGAGGCCTCCTCTGGGCAGATGGGAGTAAGATTGCTTGCAAGTATCTAATTCTTTCCGGTCCTTTGTGATTGATTCTTTCCCATTTTCTTTCTTTTTTGTTTCGCTTGCTTCCATTTACTCTTTCTCTTTGCCATGCACCAGGTTTCGCTCTTTACTTTTTCTCGTTCGATGGGTTTCAACCTGATTTGTTTCGCCTATTGGCTGATCGCCGGTTGTTACCTTGTTTATGCCTTCTCTAGAATCATGTCCATGCTAGGCCTATCTCGCCCATTAAGGGTTTACTTTAAGCGTGGTTCCAAGCCCGGAATCAATTTTCGTCTTTCATTATGTGTTGGTTGATCCATTTGATCAATAGGATGACATTATTGCCCGTGTGCTCACATTTGCCATTGGATCAATAGAAAGAGCTTCCAACCATAATTTTGTTGGCCGGACCACCGCCTCTTCGCCCCTTTATTCCGAATCAATCCCGGCTAGAAGTTGCCTCCGACTTGGTCGATCATTTGAGCTGAGCTGACTTCAATTTGTATTTTCTACGGCTTGTGGTTTGGTATGCCGATAGGTTTAACTCTTTGTGACTGCACAAAGAGGTGATTTATCTTCTTCCCGCCCATTCCCATTGCCGCATTATATATTGCCTTTCACTATTTATTAGCGCTTTTCTAAACCTTGAGTTGTTTGTTGTTTGCGCATCCTACATCCAACTTAATCAGAAACCAAACCAATCAGAGGCCCCGTGGATTAAAAGGACCAGCTATTTTTCTCGGCAAGAAACTCAATTAGGTGCTCTGCAAACTTGTGATAATTAAAGGCGACTTTGGCATATCAAATAATGGGGGGTTTCACAAAATTGAGGTCATTGGTGTTTTCAATGCGTATACGACACCAGGAATGTTATATGAGTTTTAAATTTATACATGTTGTGTCTTATTCTAAGCACCGTGATTTTGCATAAATTGAACATGCAAGGTAAAGCAATTATGGAATTCCACACCGCAAATCCGGATTTGTCAATCTATCGAATGATCTTTGGGCATCATCAAGTCTTTTGCACTTGCCATACATGTTAACCACTGCAGTAGCAACAATGGCATAAGTGCAAAACTGACTATCCATGATATATACATGGATGTATATATCATGTAAAGATGTAAGTTCTGAGCATGCTTGTAAGATAGTAACATAATTAATTCTATCAGGTTCTTGACTTTGATTTAGTAAATGCCTAAAAAGCTCTAAGGCATTTCTTCCATTTCCATTATGGATGTGTGCAGTAATAATTGAATTCCATAACACTGTATCTCTCTCAGACATCTTGTTAAACAACATCTTCGCAACTTCTAGACTTCCAGACTGTCCATACATGTTAATAAGAGCAGTTCTGACAACTATATTTGATTCAAAGCCACTGTGAAGTATGCAGGAATGGATCCACTTGCCTTCTCTTAAATTTCCCAAAGAGGTGCATGCATCTAATATACCCACAAATGCAATTTTATCTGCAATAATGGACTGAGATTCCATCTGTTTAAATAGATGAAGAGCCTCCTTTCCATTCTCATTTTGAGCATATGATGAGATCATGGTACTCAGAGACAACATTCGCTTTCGGGCATTCTTTCAAGACCACCTTGCATCACTTAAACCGCCACACTTGGAGTACATGCTTACAAGGGCCGTACCAACTACAACATCCAGGTCCAATTCACTATTTTCAATGCAATAATATACCCTCCTATCCTCTTCAAGGATTTCCAAGCAGGAACATGCATGATGAACGTATATTTATTGGGTTTTACACCTTCATGCTGCATTCTCCAAAACAACCAAATTGACCCTTCACTTTTTGCCGAGCCCCGACATATGCAAATATCATGATATTCCATGAGAAAATTTAGTCTCAAGATCAAGGAATGCTAGTTGCTCAAATCTTGTGTTCCGATTCGCCAAATTCTCCGTCATATTATATGGCATTGTTATGTCCTCTACTTTGCAAGTTTCACTTGTGATACAGTAGCAATCATATTTTCCACAAGCTACAGCCATATTTGCCATTGTGCAATTATTGTGGATGAGGTTCTTTACACAATAGTTGACATGTTTTATGTCCTCGATTGAGAAAATACCGCTACTATACAAGCCACTAATTATTTTGCTAGTTGTGGGGTGATTTTGCCTCTACTTGCTCGCTTTTGTAAGGTTGAATTATCGTTATACGCGTGGATCGATTACCCAACGAAACGTAAGCATGGTTGAGGCCACTTTATTTAGCAAGTACACTTCTAGTCGCCGAACTATTGGGCGCCTTTTATCAAGGTGAAATGGTGTGAGTAGATCGGCAAAGCTACCAAAGATTTAGCGTAAAGGAAGAGTTATACAAATGTTGCTTCACATGAGAAAGCTGCCTCGGGCAACGTGAATTGGTGAAGTCACCGGATATGTATGAATTGTTGAATGCTAATGAGCATAGCAGAGAAGATGAGCACAACCCATTATTCATTCATACCCTATTATTTCTACCACTTGATTTTTTATCAACAATTGCCCGCAATCCACGTGAATTGGTGAAGTCACTGATATGTATGAATTGTTGAATGCTAATGAGCATAGCAGAGAAGATGAGCACAACCCATTATTCATTCATACCCTATTATTTCTACGCCCACTTGATTTTTTATCAACAATTGCCCGCAATCCAGAAGAAGCTTGCAGAGTATATGATGGGGATTTCCTGTCTCCTTGGCTTGTATGGAATGAGTACTTGTGGGTAAAAGTTAGAACTGCTTTAGCAAAATAAGCAACAAAGATCCAAAACCTTGTACATAACAAAGAAATATGTGCAACAAAGAAAACCATGTATCAAACTCAAAATACAAAAGCTCGTATTATCCACTAGCAACATTAGAAACTTGGCCAGCTACTCGCATGAATACTCTCGATATGCGTATTATCCACCAGCAACATTAGAAGCTTGGCTAGCTACTCGCATGAATATTGCTCGATATGCCTGTCCAAGATTTTTGGCAACCTTTTGCCCGTCCAGTGTTTTTTTTTTTTTTTTTTTTTTTGCTACATCATCAAACATTGCTGTTTTGTTATAAACAACAAGCAACCATGTAGTGGATCCAATGGCTTCAGAACAAAAAGTTTGTGTCATCAACCCGCAACATTAGAATCTTGGCCAACTCGCCTAAATATAGCTTGGTATATCTGTCCATGATTTCTGGCAACCTTTTGCCCTTCTTCTGATGTTGTTGTCATCAACCCTTCAACTGGATCTTCTAAAAGCTCTTTCTCAGTGATCTTTTCAAACAATGGGTGGGCTTCCAAGCAGGATCTCATCAAATCACCAAGCTTCTCAACATCAGTAACAGTGTAAAGAGTACCTCCCATAGCCATCACATATGCATACACATCAAGGAGAGTTTGGCAAATTATTCTTCGTCTATGATTCGAACTAAGCATGTCCCATTGTCATTCATGTGTCTCTCTGTGTGAATAATAGTTGCAAGATGTGAATTAATAAAATTGTATTGTTATAAAATGAATAGTAATGAATCACACACACAACAGGGAAATAGAGAAATATACTGTATCGTTCCATTCTAGGTTTTCCCAGGCAAGATCACTCTTCTGTTTTGATGCTATTTCTTTCTTTGAAAGTGTGGAACTAAACTCGATTATTGTTTTCTCTGCCGATAAAGGGATTTTAGGTTCTTGCTTTTTTCGGAATTTTTGGATAACAAGAACCTAGTTGTAGATTACCCTCGTTGTTTGTGCTGAGAAAGACAGAGTTACTAGAGCTCAGAGCAAAGCCGCCTTCTGAGAGATGACAACTCGATATTTTGGCCCCCGGTAAATGACAAATGTATTTTCCTTTATATATTACGCCAACTTTGGAGGATTATCGCCTGATTTTTGGACATACTTTATTGCTTGGCATCCATCTCTTTCCTCACCTACAAATGATAATAGCTTCGATACACATATATAAATATAAGGGCAACATAAGGTTTCCATGTCAAACCAAGAATCCATAGAAATTTAAAATGGCATGAGATTTTTTTTACGGGATGTTTTGATCCAAATATGTCCTTTTGACCATATTTCCATCTTCCAAATGAGACTCATTTTCTTGATCCGAGTTTGTCACCGAGGATGGCTTTCTCGTAACAAGGAAAGCAAACAATTATAACCTTGAAACAAACAATGCATGTTTATTGTGAAGATCTAGAAACTGAATGAGAGAGTTACAAAAGCGTAACTAACATTGTCTACGATGATTTTCTCTACAAACTCAATAAGATAGTTACAAACACTAATTATGGACAATCGCGGCATGCTAACCATGGCATGGTGGCTGATGAGATGAGATGTCGGGATTTAAAAACATTACTACATAGCCATAGACATCGCTAAAGAATAAATATCTTGAAGGCTACCGGCAAATAGGGATCTCAGATGTGCTTTATTAATATTGTAAATATTTCTAGACATGGCATGCTAGCGTAACGTAAGTCGACCGCAAAGGACCCTCGATCCGGACATTACAGGTGAATAGTGTATTATTTAGAAACAGGGACGTACTAAGTTGTTTTGCAATGTTCTTTCTTTACCTTTTCTTGGAGGGGCAACATTCAGAAGCTTCGTGAGCATTTCTCTCTTCAACCGTAGTAGAGCCTTGATATCCGGGGGAGGATTCCCTTGAAGCTTCATTCCATCGTTTTGGACCATTATCCTCTTTATCTGTTACTAGATCTTGTTCTTTTGCATACAAGTGGCTTGGATCCTCTTAGCGTAAAATGGAATTGAAAAGGCCTATTAACTTGTCGAGGCTAGACACCATGGCGGCCGCACTCCAACAAAATGTTGCCTCATGGCGGCATTTGCAGATCCGGATCAAACAGAAGCTAGCGAGGCAATTCTCTCGGTTTCTCATCGAACTTCTTCATTATATGCCATCCCCGCCTAATTTCTCTTCTCAAGTCCTCTTCATTCTTCACCATTTCATGTTCTTTTCTCATGATGTGGACCTTCGGTTTCATCAGATATGTCCGACAACGATGAATCTCATCCGGGATGTGCGTAAGCAAGATAATTTGATAAGGTTTCAGATTAGAGAAACTAGGCCATGAAATGGCCTGCAAACTTCCATGTTTCCCAATGTCTGAATGTTATATGTTTTCCACCTTGTAGCGCCATTAGTAGGCGTGTTTATTTTAGATTCATTGGGACTGTTTTGCCAATATGACTTGGTCTGCAACAAATACCAGGGGTCCATCTGCTTTGCCATCAAGCCAGGGAGCCCAACAATCTTACCTGAAGGTACAAATTTCTTTTAACAGTGTTCCTTCTTGTTGTCTAATTCATTGATGTTATGTTCCAATCTCTCTTTCGGCTTTGCATACTTGATGGGACAAGGCAATTGCCAAGTATTTTTTCTTTAAAATAGGTTGCTAAGAGCAAAGGTAATGGGCATGTATTGGGTTTCCAAGACTGACGTCCTTAAAATAAATAAAAGTTAGATGTATTTAACCATTTATGCTATTTTGACCTCATCTAGTATCACATTTATTTGTGAGCTAGCATCTACACAAAAACTAGTTTTCTCTAGTTTAGGCATACTATCATTTCACCACAACATAAAGTTTGGGTAAGCAATTTTGCCCCACTGCCAATCCCATCCCGACATGTGGACTAAACCCGAATGCTACTAGTCTTCCTGCGCCAAATGTTTACTTGCATTCTGGCAGTTCTGGCAGTTTTTACCTGCATTCTTGCTCTTTTACCAGTATTTTAACTGTTTTTTACCTGCAGATTTGCAGAATTGCTCCTACTCAAAGCTTTACGTAACAACAATTTCATTTTAGTTTCAATTATGCTGTGTTAACACGAGGATGCATGCCTAACACAGCAGAATTGAAACTATAATGAAATTGTTGTATACAGGAACTGTACTGATACAAGAAGCAACTTGAGGTGGGGTGATAACTCTACAAGAAAGGGGGTTGATACATTCCGTTCTGATTTATTGGCTTTGTTACAAATGAGTGCTTCATACCTAACAATTGGTATATACTGAATAAATAATGCCTTCACGTGGTATGTTCAAGGCCCATCATGCAATGTGCATGGTCAATTTCACGCTAGGATTCTCTTATATCGTGTCGTCATGAATATATCGTAATTGAATGTCATAAGAAGACTGAGTCTTGTCGTTGCCACCAGTTGGAAATATGGGAAAGCCATAATAACGTGGAACTCGAAATACTCAAAAAGAAGAATCAAGAGTCTATATGGAGCACAACAATATATGAGAGATCTATAATATAGAACTCTAAATACTCGAGAAGAAGAATAAAAAATCTATAGAGAACACAGGAATATGTATATGGTCGTGAGGATGCAAGAAAATATGAGGACTCGATTAAGAATGGTTCACCACTATGTCGAACCAAAATTAACTGACACCAACCAAGTTAAACGTGCATATTAGAAATGGGATTACTACATTATCAAGGCACTTAAACACACATATTCGAAATGGGATTGTTATATTACCAAAGCACGAATTGGTCCTTTTGTACCATTGGGTACTCTATTATTAATATTTGTATGGATTCACTAAGAAAATGAAAGCATGTATTCATACAGGCCCTGTACAATTTCCATTACTAATATAACTACAAAAAGCATTCTTCATAAATGGCTAATATGTTTTAGACAAAGATCATAATCACATCAATCCTAATTGGTCTAGGTACTGAGCTTTGCAAGCCTCTTCTTGGTCCATGTACAATTCATAAACAAAACAAAACAACACAAAACAAAACCCCACGTTCAAACCATTAATAAGCCCCGACACATAAAATGACCCAACATGAACTATGAAAACAAAACGATAACAAGAAACATGAAAACACATTCTCGGGCCACTGTAGGGCAACCCTCCGTGCGCAGCACCTTGTTTATTTTCTTACTATGCCATAGCTTGATGGCAGTTCGTGTTTTTTGGGTTTTTGCCCACTTAACCCATTTATTATTTTTGGTCATGGGGTCCATTTTTTATTGCTCTCTGATTCTTGTGTTGTGGTAGGTTCTTAGTCTTGCCACTGAAAGGGCGTTACATATGGCTAGTTATGATCCATTCTAGTGGTTCCTTGTGTTGAATTTGCTGGGTTAATGGTATTCTTGACTATGCTATTGACCTCTTTGAAATGATTTGTCCTTTTCTCATTTTCTCTTTATATCTCGCTCTT